>UYYF01000128.1:0-38020 GCA_900618365.1 Thelazia callipaeda
CTTTTGATACTTAAATAAATTTTTTGATGCAGCCAAATATTTTATGGACCCCACTAATAACTGTGGTTATCGATTACCAAGTAATCTCAAGCATCCCTCAAAATATCCTGCCTCCAGAGGTTCTCTCATTTTCTTTCTGTACAATTCAGAATGAGAGCCAGAGTTGTGAATACAATCCAGTCTTACATGTAAACTATCAGCAGCACAAAAATGTCCAGCCACCAATAACAATCTTACAGTCATCAGAATTTGTAGAGGGAAATGACTACAAACTGCAGAAACATAATGCTCAGAGCCCGGGATCAGGTAACTGCGAACAAATGAGCGACATCTTTGCTCTTCTTCATACCCCTCAACTTATGGAATCTACGTTGCTTGGTGCGATTTGCTAATTAACAATACGGTAAAACAACAAATTCATATTTTACATCTTTATTATTCATAAGTACGATTAGCATTACGCACAGAATTATTTTCTTTATCAGGATCAGTACATGGCTTCGCCATGACTGCAAACACTTTCATGGAATGGTAAATCATATGCGACGTGATTACAGTCACTAAATACGAATAAGCAGCAAATGCAACTGATACAATCACATTTGTTGAAGTATATACATGCCAACAAGTATAATGAGAATTTAATTTTGTCATTAAGAATTGGTTATTGGAGAAGCTTGCATCAGTTGCTAAATGTCTACAAAGAAAATTTAATCGTTGACTACAAGTAAATTACAGTTACTCCAGGACAGCTAAATAAAACTTCAAGGGACATAATTAAGCAAATTAAAGCATAAACAGAATACATTGACTATGTCCTTTATTAGTGTGTAAATAATAAGAAACTACTTAACTGAAACAAAAAACTCATGATTCTTGAAATATGATTCAATCCTTGTTATTTGGTATTTATAAGTTACATAAGCAATTTACTGCGTTACATAAAACGACTAACGAAAAAAACAATATATAATACTTAGCGAGATGACATCGAGAAACGATCTCGAACACTACCTATCGCATTCCATAATGAATCACTCCAGCCCTGATGACAAACAAATTATTAATTGAATGTAACATACTTATTTTAAATAGAAGGCACTTAACACTATACTTCATTTGGAAGGTGATTAAGATTATTACATATTTTGTATGGAATACATAACATTAAACCATTGATAAAATGCAAAACTCACTTTCCCATTTGATATCCGTCCACCCGCATGAGCATCGAGAACTTTCTGATAGCGTAATTTACATGCAGCTTCGATAGTTTTAGCCATAGGACCAGCGGAAGGTTCTACACGAAACACATAACACATGAAGCTTTCTGACAAAGTATGCATAATGAAAGCGCAATGCCTAAAAATGCCTTGATTGTTTAGAATGTTGAAGGAATAATTGCTGTAATCGGTATTTTTCGTCAATGTACAGAGCTAATCTGAATATTTTATAAAGGCACTATCTCCCACTTGACTTTTGTTACTAGATCTATTAAAATATACACTTCACACTTGAAAATTTATGTAGTTATTCAGATTCGCGTTCTACAGACAGATAAGTTTTTAATTTTAAAACATATAAGATCACGAACGCAACAAGGGAAGAGAGTTAAAAATGTCTAAAGCATGAATATTTGTATAATTCACCACTACATAGACTAAATGTATAGAAAATCAGTTGAACACGTAAAAGTTTGAAACAAATGTTTACTTGATATCACGTCCAATTCCTAAGAATGATAAGTACCGTACTCTACACTGAGCAATTTGATTGCCATTCACTTCATTTATTGTTATTGTTGACGGAGCTACTAATACGTCTGCTAATATCCACCTATCTGATCGAACCTAGAGTTTAATTATTAATAAAAATGTTATGACAGAACTCGCTTCATAAACCTGTGGCTAAAAAATGACCTGCTAAATATCTGGTTTTATATTTAGGATTATTTTTAAAATCCGATTACCCTCCTGCAAATGAAACCATTTAGGTTTTTTATTCACGACAAAATTTGAGCATGACGAAAACAGAGATAGTATACAAGATTTTATCTATTATAGTCGAACGTGATATACTTCTCAAATAAGAAAAACAGATCAATGCTACTACCTGTGACACCAGACGGTCAACAGCTTCATTCAGAACTTCAATTCCTGTAGCTCGCGGCACCTGTGTGACGCCCAAGAAATGACATCGAATAATCTTCTTCGGTTCTTCGATGGGAGTTGGCAAATATGTGTCTCCTACACATTTACAAATAAACTCTTAAAACATGTCTGTTTCGAGTAAAAGTAATAAGTGTCAGTGGACAGAGTAACATGAGTATATATCAGTGAACATACTGGCAATAAGTCTTCTTTCACCATAATCCATAGAGCCAAGAGTATTCGGTCGCTGCTGAAGCATTAACCTTTTGCAGATATCTCGCAAAGTATTTGCAATATTCCGAGCAGGCGTGTCGCAACGAAATACGTGACACATGAAACGACGTGACACTCGATCTCGAGCAACATATGCAAAGTCTCTATAACACACAAATTAAACCACTTTACTGTGCTGAAAATGAATAAACAAAGCCAAATAGATAAGATCACGATACAGGAAAAAAATCTCCCCCTTAATAGATACTATATTTCACAAATACAGTAGATACAGCAGAAAAAGTAAAGCTCAAAAAAAGGAAAGAAATATGAAGCACAGAGGAGGAACCAATTCGTAACCAGGATGCTTCAAAACACAAATTAATAAACATAGAGTAAATATAGTGTGAAAAGATGTTAAGCAGATAATAATTACAGCATCTTTTTAGGGATTAAAACAATTTTTTCTGAGAAGCATTAAAAAAAAATTTATCAAAAAAAAGATATATTACGATAAGGGAGTAAAACTTATAATAAAATAGTAAATTAAAGACAGATGCTTTTGCGGAGTAAACTGCAATCAATCAGCAAAAAGTTGATGAAATCTTTGAAGAATTAGCACAGTTTATGAAATCTTCAACAAAGACTTGCAGTTAATGCTCAGAAGAATATTAAACCTGAGAAAAGTTAATACGACACATCCTGGCTAAAATATATTGGTTTAAAACTAAATAACACTAGTATACGAAAAAACTGGAAACGTGCAAGATTACCTGTCACTGCAGCGGTACCAAAAATGATCATATTAATAGGTTTCAAAATCAAACTATATATTAATTGACATAATTCGCATTGATTAGCTTTTAATAGCAGAAAATTCAATCTAGCTTAAATCACAGCAACTTACATTTGAAACAAAAAAATCTTTTTCAAACATATTTGGTTAAGGTAAAGAGTTTGAAAATATGTATTTTTTTATCCTGGCTACGAATCCTCCAAAAACATTATTATATAATATCCTGGAGGACTTACCGGCCGTTATCACGTCCAACTCCCCACACACGAATATGCTGCATTCGTTCGGAATGCACAACAGTCATCGTATCCGGATCGATTAACTTCAAATCATTATCATCTAATTCCATGATCAGCTCTCGACCCTGAAAACTTTTGCTATCTTCGTAAGAACTCAATAAATCACCAAAACTATTAAATTCAAATCAGTAATATATAAAAATAATTTTGGAACATCTACCAACATTTCATGGCTAAAAAATTTTCTTACAACATAGTGTTAATAGCACATACGTCTCCCCATTTCGAAATATTATCCAATATATCATTTCTGCTTAAGTCCACAATTGCTCTATTAACAGCTCTTGAACTTTTTTCGTGTGTTAGATCGTCCTCTGGGATTTCAGTCCATCCTAAGGAGCGAACAGCAAAACGAACGGGCTATAAATTCCACAATTAAATGAGACACTCTTTTTAAAAAACCTTAAAAACAAAACTGGCTCAAAGTATCATTGCTTTCCTTTATATAACGAATATTAATGAGCAATTTGGTACCAAATGACTTCAAACTTAACAAGTAAAGCCAACAAGTCATAGAGAAATGCTTAAAAAATGTTAAAATTGGTTTTTCACTCCTTTATTCAGTGCTAATTAATTCCCACTTCATACTTCTTTCCTTACACTTCCCAGAATACATTATTTACACAATTAAAGCTGATAAATTACTAAAGCAGTTATAGCAAAACAAACCATTGGAAAATTTTTCAAACACAATAAAACTTGAGTGGCTGAAGCAGTTAGTTTGTTGCTTTGCCGCCGCACTCTTCCCCTACACAATTTTCTTCCAAACATCAATAAAAGACTACTTTTAGCAGTGACTTTTCATAGTAACCATTGACGAGTACTGCAAATTTCTAATCCACCCCAAGTCTTCACACTTCTACATTCTCTTCACTTTCATGTCTTCCACCATTGAAGTGGTGTAAACTTGAGTTTGAATCTCTGCACATTTCTTCCCACTTTTTAAAACATTACTTTGCGAAAAAAAAACTTCTTCCAAATTTCAAATTAAAAGTAAAAAATTTCGCACACTAAAATATTTCGGGTAAAGAACCAATTTGCTTCATCGAGTTTTATTTCGACAAAAATAAAATACTAACTCTGTCCATATTGTCGTCATCAAAATCACTAAAATCATTATCAATACATCGTTTGGTGG
Source organism: Thelazia callipaeda (assembly GCA_900618365.1). Classification (NCBI taxonomy): domain Eukaryota; kingdom Metazoa; phylum Nematoda; class Chromadorea; order Rhabditida; family Thelaziidae; genus Thelazia; species Thelazia callipaeda. The sequence goes on from UYYF01000128.1 coordinate 4,597, forward strand.
TAGTCTGCTTGAAAGCATGTTCTTCAATAACCGGTTGCTGAGATGGAAGGTGAATAATTTGCTGAACAGAGGGTGGTGCAGGATGTTCTCCAGCTTGTGTCTCCTGATCACGAAATTCGGAATGAGCATCATTTGTTTCAACTGGTATTCCTTCACGCTGAAAGATCGAAATGTGATTCCGTAAAATTGTATACACTTCGTGCTCTTCATATTTTAAAGCTTGCACTTAAGAAGAGCTTAGGACAGTGCAATAAAGAAAATTAGCATATAGGTAGTGAAATCCTTCCTTACACTTACTGAGCGCATTAAACTTTGCTTAACTTCCGTATAATTTTCTTTACATGATCATATTCCTTACCACTTTTTTTCAACAAAATCACACAAGAAAACCCTCTTCAACGTTGCAACCTAGCCTGTCACATAGAAAAACTAGAAATTTCGCTACTCAGTAGAAACTTTTATGACTTATGCAGTTTCAAAAAATCTATTTAAATGTTACTGAATAACCTACCGGAACTTCTCGCTGTATCGTTCCACTATCGACATGCCAATAATACGAAAAGCCGGATGGATCTGAAAAGATGCTTTAGAGATCAGCTTTGCTCAAGCTTGTCATGAAACTCAAAGTCAAATAAGGCATTCACTTATTTTTGTATAAAAATAAATGAAAGCTTTTAAAATGCTATGGAACCCAAGTTTCGAGTAAATTTATAAATGATCACAATTACCTTCATGCCTTTCCCAACCAGTCGGAAGTGCTTTCATTGATGATGTATCGTCATAACGCATAGGTCTGCTGTAATGAACTTCCACATTTATTCCACTATCATGACTGTCAGGCGATAATACCGCATCATCTACGATTTCCTCATCAATAACGTAATCAGTTTGAGGTGGCCGTCTGAAATTAAATAAAGTTAATAACATTCTGGAATTATTTTAGTACTTCTTTTTGCAAAGAATAATTATCTGCATTTCTCCTTTCATCTAATGTTTCTAAATATTCTGAAAGAATAAGTATTCTTAAGAATTTCCAATAATTTCTATGATTCCAGTCAAAAAAAACTGGTCAACAGTGCTGAGTCACATCAAATCATGCATTTTACAAACCAAGTAAAATTTTCATTTCAACTTCATTTTAACTACCCTTAATAACCATAAAATGTATTAGTAATGAGAAAAGTGAATCAAAACTGTATAGTAGCAATAGTTTTCTCAACACTTATTGGTATTATAATCTGAAATACAGTGGGTTCACATCATTATGCGTATCAAAACAACTTTGAAATAATATGTTTCACATCTACAGAACAAAAATTGCTCTCAAATGAATGATTTAATGCTATGACAATAGTACTTGATGATGAAGTAGATGATTTTAATTAATAACATAAAACAGCAGAAATACTTTAAAATCTGAGACAATAAGTTACTTCAGCAAGTAACAAAGAAACACATATTTTAATTGATACTCAATCCAAAATGATGATACCCAAGCACAAAATTCCCCTAGGCTCCTTATGTTAATATATAACTGATTTTTTAATACAATTAGAAAATTTTTCGTTTAAAATTCTACTGGAAAATTGCGTATTTAAACTGGTCGTTTCAAATATTACATTCCAGACAGACTGATCAGCAATGAAATAAAGACAATTTAGTAAATTAGCATGAAAACTTGGCGCATTACTTTTGAATCAATACTCTGCTTCTGGAAGTAAACTAAACTTAATTTAATATTGAACTCGGAAATGAACACAAAACAAAAGAGCTTTTATTTTTTTCTATTCTAGTTCTTCACCATTAATGCTAAATGCAGTACAGCTTGTTAAAAAATTAGCAAAAGTCTCATTCTTTACAAAGTTAAATTAGATACAAGTGATAGTCAATAAAGCTTACTCACACTCCAAATAATAGGAAGTACATCAACTAACTTTGGAGTTTCTACTTCACGAGGTCTTGCTTGATCCAGCTGCCAATAAAACGAATACGGATCACGATATTCTGTCACTACAGTAGTGTCACCATGGCGTCTAACACGGATATTATCTCGTAGAGCAGCATCAACAACTGAGCGTGATTCATAAAAATTGTGGGCACTATAGTCAACGGGCATTTCACTACTGTTCTCTGTTCGGTATCTGTAATTCTGCTCGGTTCGCTCAAGATCTTCCACGTTCTGCTGACGAAGCTGCATTAGATGATCATCTTGAGAATCTAGCAAACATATAAATGAAGCGCCGCAATTAATTTATTAATAATAAAACAAACGTATAAATGTTTTAAATGCTATGTAAAATGGAAAAAAAAGGAAAGTTTGCTATTTAGTAAGTTAAAATTTCTACACCGAAAGTAGTGAAGTACTCAAGTGACAAGTCAAATAGCTCCTTCCTGAACTCAGATGACCCGTTTGATTTCCTTCTCAATTCAAATAATTAGTTTTTGTTAACGAAAATATATTATGAACCTCATTATAATCAGTTATTTTAGCAGAAATAGCGTAATGCATAACTTTATCTCCATTAATATTCAGTGTGTCATGTTAATAGCGTAATTTAATTAGAAAGATGTAATTTCATCTTATAACATACTGAACAAGTAATCAATTAATTCTAAGTTCTATAAATGTTCTTAAGCATCAGTTGCAAATAGAGTAAGTAATGTCGGGACCACGGGTAATTCCTCGAGCAATATTTTAATGATTACACGAATGTTAACCCGTAAGATTCCCAATATATAATTTCTCCATGACAAGCTTGATCATGCAACCAAATTGGAATGTACCGGGTGATGTTAAGGAGCAGTACGCAGCAGAAAATAACTGATGCAAACATCTCCCCCTGCACTGCCCGCATGTTCAGCTACTCTATACGTAAACCAAACATTATCGAATTGACGAGCTGCAGTACAACACAACACAACAATACTCAAGGAAGACACAACTTAGAAACCATTTTTAACAACGCAACCACAAAAGTAACATTTGCAGTTCGTGTCGCGAAAAATATGCATCTAGGCGAAGTCTGGTGCCTTGATGCCGCCGGGACCTTTTCAGGCCCAGCCACAACTTTCTTCTGAAAGTTGTCTTGAAGGCTTAGGCTTAGCACATTCTGAATGCCATAAGAAACAGCTATCAGATATGATGGTTTCGTCGCTTGCTGTCTTGGAGGATTTCATTTCATATACTCAAAAGTTTACGCTCTGCAGTGTAAAACAATACAAAAAAAGAAAAGCACCTCCTTGTTGCTGCTCATGACCTTGGTCTTCTTCCCTTGGCATACGCTTACGATTTACACGTGCCTATTCCCTTCAAACAATATTTTATCGTAACCTGAATTACTTGCACACGTTAGCATGTAAAATTTTGTAAGCACTGAGTACTTCAGCATCGTTAGCAATTATTTCAATTATTAAAATATAATGTAGTCCTAAAGCATCTTTGCGTGGATGCTTACGTCTTAGAGGAGCGTGAAAAAAGTAGGAATGCGCATAAATGTCAGAGATCCCTTCTTCAAAGTGGAACTGACCTAAGAAGAGCCAATGATGGATTGCAGCTGACAACTTCTGCTAGTTTGCTGAAGGCAAGAGGACTGCTGCTCGTAGCAACGGCAAATAGAGATGAGAAGAAGCTTGCTCGAGCATTTCAGGCATTAATTAAGCAGCGAGAGAGGGAGGTGGGCGGAAGGCTCTTCACATTTACCTCTGTATGTCTGTCCATACGTCTCTTCCTAATCTATCTTTTTCGTCTTCACTGTATGCTTGTCTTCAACTGCGTGTATGCACATATTTTCAATCTATACACTGTACATATGATTTGTGCGTCCACGCAAACAAATACATTTTTGTATGCCTGTACGTGAGTATACATTTCATGTGTAACTAAGTAAATAACCGCAAGTAAATGTGATTTTACTCAAAGCGTAAGTATACACATGTTGGTAACGTGTAAGCGTAGTTTTCATTCACGTTTTCTGACATTAGAAGTAAAGAGAAAAGATTTTGGTACAGGTGTATGTTCTTGGCAGAACTATTTGTTCAAACAACGCTTTCCTATCTCACTTACAAAATACAACTACTTTCATGAAATTAAGATATTGCAAAGTATACCTTAACCTTTGTTATCTTGCCAAGTTTGCAATAAGCAAATAGTTTTGTATCCAAAATTAGCGAAAGAAGCAAAAAGTTAGTGCTTACAAGTTAATTAGGATAAAGCTTGAAGAATAGTAAATGAACAAGTATTAGACTACTTCAGAGCAGATTAAGGCTTATGTAAGGACTTGCAGGAAATAGAATTGTCAGGCTTTTATCAAGCATCTATACCAAGGCCTTCACTGCTATCGATAAAGTCAGGCATGTCCTACTCCATAAATTTATACTCCTTTTTTATCGATGCTGACATCCACCCATCTATCCAGTCAAAGGTAATTGCAATCATCAAATGTTCCATATCTCTTTCGTGCTTAAAAGTCCTTCAAAATCGACTCTTGCTCAATAAACAAGTTGTCTGATGTGTATGAACCTTGACCTCACATGCCATCAAAGCAAATTCCTTAAGATTTACACGGAAAGCTCTGTGAACTCATTTTTAATCTATCTTTTTGGAAGATTCGATCGTGCTGACTGATACAGTAATTTCAGCTAATCTGTCTAATGCATAATCAAAAAGCCATTATTAAATAATTGTTATTATTTATTGTTACTACAATCATAAATCACTCATAAATTGTTTGTTATTAACGATAGCCATATTTTTTTTACTAATATCACAATTATTATCATTACTGCAAACGACAACAACCATTACTGATTAACTAGCGATATGATCAATATAGATCAGTTTGTAGTGATATAGATTAGAAAATTTGAAATTGTTTAAATAGCCGATTGCTAGGAAATTAAAGAGATATTTGAAGAAATTAAAAAGATATGGATTATTCTAAGAGGATTTTACATACTTAAGACTAAACATTAAGCAGAAAAACTTTACAGTAGTAATTAATTGATAACAGTAACAGTTAAAGAAACTGCCTAAGATAAAATAAGACATAATCATTGCATTCTGCAATATTTGTCCGAAATCACCGACATGACTTCTTCTGGTAGTATTTTGTGGTGATTGATTATTGTGATATCTGGAAAGCTAGCTGACCTCCTCGTAAGTTCACGTTTTGCTTGCCATTTGCATTTGTTCTTCTCCCTAATATCAATCTTTTTCACTTCGTAACTAACTTGAAAGTAATTTTAGCTCAACTTTATACTCATTTGATTTTATACTTAACATGAAAGTACCCTCTATATCAATCATATATTCAGAAGAGGATGAAAGAATTTTGCATACAGTACTTGCAATATTTTGGAATTATGGTAGTCAATTGTGTCTAATTTCTTCTTTTCACCTTTCTTGAATGTTATTCGCAAATTCCAATTCATTTCTTACCCAAACCACACAACTTACAATCTACCAAAGAATAATGATTATTGACGACTTGTCCTCTCGTAACTAATCAAAGTCCTCATACATTGCACGAGCACTCTCGTACTGAATTAAATACGTATGCGTTAGTTTATAGCCTTCAAAAATAGTGAAATTAACAATACGCTCCACTTACGTACTACTTTAAATTTTAAAAGTAAACAATGAAAGTAAACTTTTGAGTAAATGTAAAAAACACTGACAAAATCTGAACTGAGCAAACGAATGCCATTACTCAAAAAATACTCATACTACTACTTTACGACTAACCAAGAATTTTCCTCCCCCATAAGACTAAATAAACTAGTCTGGCTTACCTAATTTTTATGTAAGCACTTATGTTTGTATGCATGCTCATGTGTGTTTATTCTTTCGTAAATATTGGCGTTATTTTGCGAATGCAAATGGTTGATTGCGAGCAGAGAATAATTCGCAGTACTGAAACATAATAAAAACCTAAATTTAATAATATGTTTTTGTTGCTATTCGAATGCAAAGAAACCTGGAATTTTCAGAAAAGTGATCGATTTCTGAACTTTTTTACTTAATTCTTTCATTTTTCTACCAAAATTATTAATTAGACTGTATGCTACTGCAGCAATTATTTCAAAGGATTGCTGACTTTCAGTGCATTCTTTATTTTCGTAAAGTTTGCAAATTCCTTGTTAGAATAAAAAATAAACAGTTTTCTTACAGAAAAGAATGGACTGATACTCGCAATGCATTTAATTTCTTTAATTTAAATCAATATTTTAGCGCCATCCATCAAGTAAACAATCTAACGCAAATTTCAGCAAATCTCGTATTATATGCTGAATCTCATTCGAGCACATTCATAGTAGAGTGGAGCAACTTCAATAAAAAATATAAGCTATCAAACTTTCCAGCTAAAGTAGAATATTTTTAATTTACTGATCAGTCATTGACCTTTATTCTAGAATTGCTACACTTTAATCTTTCATCTAACTTGTGACTTTTGAAAAATGATGAAAGAATTGTTGAATCATAGCAGTCTTCACTTCTAAAAAGAAGCTAAGAATAGTATGATTCAACAATATTTGCTCACTTGCGTCCCTTAATCTCTGCTTCATATTCATAAATTTAATTGCAATGAGAAGAGATTCCTAAAATATGCACATTTTTCAGAAACTATATTTGTCATACGAGCAATTCAGTGAATTACAAACTGCGTATAAAAAGCAATTTTTTGTCTTCCTGAAAAGGCAAGAAAAAAAACAAAACTTTCATTTAACTGTTTACTTTTCAGTTCAAACACTCTTTGATTCTGCATTTTCCCTCGCAAACTAATTGACTTTTTAGAAGTGATCTGATCTGATCTGATCTATGCTGATTACCAAATTTGTACAAATTAAAAAAAGAATATAGTTTTATATAGCAATTTTCCTCATTGAAAAAAAATTTTTCAAAAAAAATGCTGAAACAGAGAAATAAGTAAAAAATCAACAGGGATGACTATTAGTATTTAAAAACATCTTGCAGTAAATCAGTAATATTTAAGATCTACTCATTCTTCACACTTCAACTCAAAAATAATCTAGAGTTATATAACTATCAGACTTGTTATCGTTTACAATCTTTGAAATTATGAATTTTTAGATTGTACCAAATTTGTGATATTTCACGCAATAAATTTGCCTTATATGTCAGTAATAAATACAAAAGGATTATTAATACTTAATTACTCTATTAATTAGATAGTGACAAAGAGCAAGTTAATAATAGATTTTAATTTTTTGATTTTCTTTCTCTCTTTTAAAATTTAATACAATTACTTGAATAAATATTTGGATTCAAACAGTTACTACGTTAAAAAGTAATTGTTCTAAAAGAGAGCTTTGAAATCGCCAAAAAGTGTAATTTGAAAAGATCTGAAGAATAAGTTTCAAAAACACTTACGTGAGCAGAAAAAATGTACATTTTCGGAGTTGCACATTTTTAGCAATGAAAGAAATTTTTAAAGCAGTTTTGCTACTGACTTTGATAGCTTTGATTATCCAAATCTTTGATGAATCAATCAATCAATCAATCAATCAATCAATTCCCTTGCATGGCACTCGACGAAACACTATGAGATTTTTTAAGTAGTTTTTATTAAGTAACAATTCGTTACTCACTGCCTTCAAATCCATTCTGAATGATAACCACACAGCCATATTTTGAATATTTCGAATACTACTATCATTACTATTGAAAATAAGTATATATTCTTGCAGTTATGATTTTATTTATTTTCGTTATTAATATGGATTGGAACATTATTACTCACATAATAATATTAATAATAATAATAAGTAATAATAATATCACACTACTTGCTAAGTGACACAATGATAACATAGTTGAAACATTTAGTGTATTCACTATTATATTACATTTGCGACATCAATACTTCGATAGAATCTTCTCGGAATCAAAATATGACTCAAATTGTTAGTTGAAACTTTCAGAAAACAACAACTCTTTCAAGTATTATTATAATATTAGTTTGATTTAGCAGTCGAACATGGTAAAGACATCAAAATCAGTATTCATAAATGCGTGCAAAAAATATTTAATTGAAATTTCATCCAAACGGCAGATTATAAAACGAGCCAAATTCGTAAGGCCCGACTGGTGTCAATATTGCATTGATGTCTGCAATAAAAATGGTAAAAATTTGTATAAACATATTCTAATCAACAAGGAAATTCTTATATGACAAAGAAGCATTTGTCAATAGAAATACTGGACTTAGAATTAAATTTAAATAATGAAAATAAAGTTTCTTGACACATACTTCTTGAAAAAAATGATCTAGGCTTTGTTTCCCAAATCGTATCCGCTGAATAACCCCAACCAAAAAAATTCCATAACGTTCCTATTCCACCTTGAGGCAAAGCTTGAGGTGGTCCAAGTACACGTACATTTATTGGATCCACATTTATCCAACCTTTACAATTTACATGCAAGGCAATACCAAATTTTCATTTAATTTTCCCTTTTGTGAATATAAATGTTTATCAATAAATTATTTGATCGATTTATGACAAAAAATTAACTCGGAATTCGGAATATATCTAGAAAATTACTTCATTTAAATTAATTATTACTAAAATGTAACCTTCAATTTGTGGATTAAGAAGCAGTAATAGTAGCAATGCTAGCATTTACTTATATCACTTGTAGAGATGCTCTTCCTAGCAATTATGTACTTGAAACTAGTTTTTCCCTTTCAAATAATAATTCCAAAATTGTGGAAGCAATTCACCTATTTTATTTTCAGCTCAACTATCAGAAATAATCAGAATTTGCATATTTTGAAGAATAACAAAAACATTAGAGGGTAACAAATATCACTAATAATTCGTAAGATCTTTTATATCGAGCGAAAACGTGAAAACGCTCATTGCTGCTCAATTTGAAGAAGGAAACGATAATCAAAATGTGTTCTGAATCTTTAGAATGGGACGTTATTTGACTGCATATTTTGTGATGCCTTGAATTTGTATCCATGTGAAAATAACATGTGAAGCGCAAAAATGTTACAATTATTTATTACAAAGCAAGCAATAGATTGCATGAAATTGGAAGCAGTAAGCTACCATTTCGTCAATGTACTTCTTCGATAATTATTAGTCATTAAGAATCGAAAAAATCTCACTGATTCAGATAACATAAAAGGCCATATTTTTACTTATGTATTATGTTATAGCATAAATTGAGTACTTAATATTAACTTGAAAACTGATCCTTTTCAATCAGCAGTTTGTATTCTTACTTTCATTCTACTTCCAGACAAAGAAATGATTTTGTTCTTTCTTTCCACTCAAAAAAATTGCTCATTTTTTTGGCCCATTGATTTTACCTTCAAGAAGTAAAAACTTCCAGTGATTCTGTTAGAATTCGTCAGTTAAATAAAAATCAAAAAGTATCAATTTCGTGCCAAGAATTTTGAGTTTTAGATGATCTAAAATATTGCAGCTGATGGATTCAGAAGACGAATTCCTACTCATTAATGCATCAAAAGTTTTCAGTATGGTTAATATATTTTGCTATTTTTTAATCAAAACTGCAATATGACACTACAGAGCCAATTTTGTTGAGGAACTTCTGCGAAAAAATTGGAAATTAGAATGCTGGGATTAAATATTTTCATTCCGAACCTTACACACTTCCAGAAAAATAATTTGTCAGATGCAGCATTTAGATGCGACGGTATTTACTTTAGTCATTTTTTATTGATAGACTGAAACTGCTTTTGTGAAAGATTTGTGCGCATTGCTTTTTACCTGCTTTTCTAAAAAGAATTTTGCCTTAATATGCAGCAAAATTTGTTTGTGTGGGGAATAAAACGTTCTCAAAAGATTCTTAATAATTAGCATATTTTTTAACAAATTAGCGATAGATCCAGATCTATAAATTCGCTGTTGGCAAATCTGAATTAGAGCGAAAATTAAGGAATTATTTGATTACAGTAAATTAGTGCTCTTTGTTGCTTGAGTTCGTCATATGCTTATTTCGTACTAAATCGGAAATTACTGGAAACCTTCGTGTTTGTGATAATATTTAAGTAATGAGTAATATTTCAGTAAATTATGAACGATGCATTAGAATGGACGGAAACAATTCGAATGCGTCAAATTGGTTTGTTTTTAAAATTTCATTTTATCTGCTTTGTTGAATTTTGGTTGAGAAGCGGTCTTCATTATAAATAGGTACAAGTGATGTAATGACGTAAAAATTTATTACGATATGTAGAAAGAAGAATTAGGCATGAATTTCACTGATAACAATAATGATATTTTATAGTAAGCATTGTGATTAGTATTATTAATAATGGGAGGCTGTTGTGAGTACGGAAAAATGGGTTTAAGTGGAAATTGTAATTATTAATAGCGCGTTTTAGCTTTGAGAAAAAAGCTAGATTACTCTAGAATTCTGTGTTGAGTTGCGAATGAAACCATTTTATATTTCTTTCCAAAGATTGTATCAAAAATATTTTTGGTCACTTGTATTTGATAAGAAATTCATGCCAAGTTCAATTTTGCATAGTGCATTTTATTGAAATTTTTTTTCATGTAATTAATGAACATTTATTGATTTAATTACAATGAAGCATTTATTTGCTTCTTATTCTGATTAGTAATTTCACTAGTTAGGCGATGCTGATTTAATGATGTAGCAATAAGTTGCATCGTTTCTATAAGCTAATCCTTAAAAAATTGCAATAATTGCAGTAAATTATGTATAAAGTTTATTTCCTTAGTTTCTGAGAATGATTTTAACAAAAATTTTGGGTTTTTTAAAGCAGTGTTTCATAGTTTCATCTCATTTCTTGTTCAAGCTTCTTTGAAACAGCTGCTGAATCTTAACCAACCAATTCCATCAACTATAGCTGTGGAACCAGTCTGGAAAATTCTTATCTTAGATCGCTATGGACAGGACATCATATCGCCATTATTGACAGTCAAAGAATTGAGAGAGTTAGGAGTCACTCTGCACCTGTAAGTTTTATTACGAATTGACGTTTATTTATATATCAACGATGTTAATTGCTCAGAAAAATTTTGCTTCGGTTTGCACTTTATTATTTTGCAGACTTTTAAAAAGTAGTCGCGAAGTTTTACCTGATGTGCCTGCTGTTTACTTTGTGTCTCCATCAGAAGAAAATATAAAAGTAATCTGTGATGACCTTCAGAAGGTGAGTGAAAAAGCTTGTGACCGCTAATGTTAAGCATACTATTTAGATTGTGATCAGTAAATTAGAATATATTAACAATAATTAGTCTTATTTTAACTTTTAATACTTCTAGATAATCAAAATTTAGCTTTTTTGAAGGCATAAAGAGAAGTTTTAAAACTTGATGCTTGGAAAAATTATGTAATTGTTTCTGACATAAAATCTTTTTAAAATTGTTTTTCAACTTCTTACAAAGGAAATTCTAATGTCTTTAAAATCGAAGGAGAAGTTGTTTTATCGAATCTTTATCACTCGTTAAATTTACTGTCTTATAATGTATTTTTCAGGGCATGTATGATAATTATTATTTAAATATGATTAGCCCATTGAATAGGCCTTGTCTCGAACAATTAGCTTCAGCTGCTGTTCATGGTGGTACGGTTCAACAAGTTCAGAAAGTTAGATTTTGTCAAGAAATGTTTTTTTACTCTGCAAACTGAACTGTCATTGTTTTTTGTATTGAAGGTGATGGATCAGTTCTTGAATTTCATATCATTGGAAGATGATTTATTCATACTGCGAAGATATAACAACAATAGTCCATTTTCTTTTTACGGTATTAGTTGTCTTATAATTTCAAATCTATTCGAGTTCTGACTTAAATACGCACTTTGTGAATACTATTTTAGCAATAAGTGACCCTACAGTAACTCCACAACAAATGGAGGCTCTTATTGACACAGTCGTTGATGGTTTATTCTCCGTATGTGCAACACTGGGTGTTTTACCAATTATACGTTGCCAAAAAGATAATGCCGCTGAACAGGTTGCAGTAGTGAGTGTTATGATTACTCTTAAAAATTTATGTGGCATGAAAAATTTGTGCATTGTTTTTAAACTTTACAAGTGTCATCAGTTCACATTATAAAGTTTTTGCTTTCATAGATATAATTTTAGCATTTAGATTTAAATTGAAAATGGAATTTTAAGGTTTACTGCTCTCATAATGCATTTTTGACCATATTTATAGAACAGGTTGATAAAAGCAGAGATTAAGATTTAATTCAGTACGTTTGTAAGGTAGAAATGTAATAAGAGATATATCTGTCTGCGTATATTTTATCTTTTTTGTAAAAATGAAATAGTTTTTTGCCTTCAGCTGTGAAGGAAAATAATCTCTTTATTGTTTGCATATGATTGAAGAGCTGAATTTTCAAGCGTCTGGATCAGAAATTACGGGACAGTTTTCGTGATGCAAGAAATAATTTGTTTATACAAGACAATGTTCGAGCAGGACGACTAATGATTCATCGTCCAGTCTTAATTATTGCAGACCGAGGCATAGATTTAGCAACTATGCTTCATCACACATGGACTTATCAAGCACTCATACATGATCTGCTGGTAAGTGAATAGTATCTAAAAAAGATGGTTTTACATCATCTAGTATTTACGCTCTCTCATTTTCTTTTTTTTTTCGACAAGAAGAAATGAAATTTGATAATAAAAAAGTTTTCATACATTGTTAATTCATTATTTTTCTTTCAGGATTTGGATCTGAATCGTGTTGTAATAAAAGACAAGACAGGAAAAAGGAAAGAATATGACATGAGTATACGAGATAAGTTATGGATACGACATAAAGGAAGTGCTTTTCCATTGGTGGCTGAAGTAATACAACAAGAAGTAGAGGCTTATAAAAATAGCGAAGATGAAATAAAACGTCTGAAGCATGCTGTGGTATTTTTTAAGCAAAGTTTTTTCTTATTTTTTTTTTGCAAGAGCAGTTATTATATTTGATTATAGTATAGATCCTGCAAAAGCGTACTTTATTGCTTACGAACATATTTTACTCATACTTGACGGGAAATTTTTTTTTGCCTATACTTTCAACAAAAAATAGTTTATTTTGACTCTGTCGAAGCCAAATTTTTTTGAATGGTTAGAGGTTACTAGGAAATATCGGAATACATAGGAAGCAGAATACAAATTTGAGGGTATGGGTGATGTCGAATCTGATGAAACTGTTAGTTTGTTAAGTGATGCAACTGCGAAGTTGACTTCCACAGTTGGTTCGCTACCAGAATTGTTAGAGAAGAAGCGCTTAATCGACTTACATACAACTATCGCTACTACTATTTTAGATCATATTAAACAAAGGTTACTGCTACGTTATTCTATTTAGATATATAGTTTACAGTGCAGTTATCTAAAATTGGTGTAGATTTGTGATGCTGATTTCAGAAAATTGGACGTTCTTTTTGAAGCAGAAGAGAAAATAATGAATGAACAGTTAAGTGATACAAGTGTTATAGAACTAATGCGTCATTGTAGTGTTAACGAAGATGTCTTGCGAGTCATGCTTATCAACTATCTTTGTTCTACTAATATATCTCAGGTAAGATTGCCTCTGCCATTAGTGGAAGTAATTACCGCTGTTTTAGTTTTGTATAGTTGCGTCGTGAATTATCAGAAAATGTTTTGTGATTGTGAAATATTGAGTTTCGGTTGAAACCGAGTTTGGTTGTTTATAGGAGGAATTAAAGGAGCAGTATGATTATCTGAAAGAAATTGGTTTTGATGATGCAGCAGTGAAATATGTCAAGCAGTTGAGGTAAGCATTTAACTTCATTTTTATACATATGGCATTTTTTGAAAATATCACGCAAAGATCGTTTGAAAATGCTTTTTGGTGAAGCATGCTGAATTTGAATAAAATATTTTGTGTTTATTATATTCAAATAGATTATTTTTTGTTGTCAGCAGCATTCTGTGTTCCAAATTCTTTAGTCGGTGCACAAGTGTAATATTAATTTTATTATATTGACATTCATTTAAAAAGCTCATTTCTTTATGCAGTGGTATGTATTTAAAAGCGTTGACCATGTAACTTTTATTAGTAGTAAGTGATTTGAATGTTATTTGATATCCTTATAGGTCGGTATCTAGTATGAGTTTAAATCGCGTAACGAACGATTATTCAGGAGGTGGAATAAAGACTGATAACATGTTTGCAAATCTGCTCAATCGCGGTTCACAGTTGTTTATGGAGGGCGTGAAAAATCTCGTTCCAAAAAAGCATAATCTTCCACTCACCAAAGTATGTTCAGTTGATAGCTTTGAAATTTACTGAATATCATGTTTACTTTTAAATTTTTTGATTATTATATTTTTCAATGAAGTTGACAACCTAGACAACTTTTTTGTTAAATTATCAATTGAAGCTAAGATATTTAAAAGAAGTATGTCCTAATTTGCACACGACCAAGATAAATTTTATTATCAAGAAATTCACTCCCAATTTCAGATGGTCGATACAATTCTGACCGGCAATTCTCAAGTAAACTCACGATACAGCGACGATGAGTTCCGATATTATGATCCAAAATTAATGCATCAGTCTGGCAAAGAGTAAATCATTTCTTACTAGAGAGGCTTCATGTTTTTCTTTTATTTATTCCTCCACAGTTCTTCTTCACTGTTAAATTATTAATTTTCAGACCACAGCGCGCACGTAATAACGCAGCACAAGATGTAATTGTTTTTGTAATTGGTGGCGGAAATTATGTGGAGTATCAGAATGTTATAGATTATGGTAAATCAAAAGGGCTTGCACGAATTACATATGGCTGTACAGAATTAGTGAATCCAGCACAGTTTGTTGAACAGGTGAGAATTCTACAACATACTTATAATCAGGGAGATGTATCTTAGCTGCTTTGATACCCATTTTAGACTTTGAAACTGTCTTAAAATAGGTTATGAAATGTATTAGTAGAGTGCCGTCTAAATTTGACGGCACTCGACTAATACAATTTCATCCAGCACAGTTTTTTTTTTTCGTGAGCCAAACCAGCTTTTTCTAGTATCATTGCGTAATCGCGGTGAAGAAGTTCATATCTTGACACACAGTCAATGAGTTTTCAGATATATATGCTTCAGTTTGTGAAATTCTTTCAGTTGAATCGCCTTGGGCGTCATATATCATAAAATTAATCCACAAGGGACAAAAATTGCATGGAAGCTAGGTGTGACGTTAAAAAAATATTATGCATCGTCATGAACAATTACTCTTCATTTGGGTGTAGATTGTAGTAATTATCAGGTTGGTTAAGAATAATATTTCCGTCGAGTTTTGTAATGTATCCATTTTAATTATATTAGGGAAAAACAAAATAGAAAATTTGCTTAGCCGTATAATTAAATGATCAAAGTCCTATTCATTTTACAAAGTTCCTTCAAAAATTTTTAGAAACTACTATATGTAGTAAGCTTTTTCTGCATCTATTTTTTGAACGGCAGTGTTTTCTCGAAATTTGTAAATAAAAATTCAAGACAGAGATGCAATAGTGAAAAAATGTTGAAGATGAAATACTTTGTATTGTATTTATGGTGTGGGGAAAAATATTTCTGATTATGAATAAATAAAGTGCCCGTAGTCCGACAAAATGTTATACATATAATGCTCAGGAAGTTTCATGTCTTTTTATCTGAATTTGTGGCGGTAAAGTTGAGCAGTCATAGGATTTTTTCAAGATTGCATCCAGATAACGGATCGTTGAGTCGTGTATTACACGGTACAAATTGTGAACATTGTATAAATTGTTTTATCATCTTTAACGGCATTTAAATTTCATACCCTACCTTTTTGGTGCGAAAGAAGGTAGAAGATGTCTAAACAATTTAACAGGAAAGATTCTGCTCAGTATACAACATATTCTTAAAATGAAAATAAATCTTTTGACAAGTAATTATTAAATATTGGAAAGGGAAAAAACTTGCTTAGTAAATGCTGCGGCGCAATTCTTAGGGGAGTGAGCGCTACGATATTTGCTTCATTCATGCTGCAACGTTATGATAAGCGATCTATTGTTTCCTTAGCAGTCAGGAAGAATGAGAGCCGGAAGCAAATTATGATCTAGTTGGCTACTGGACTTTCGAGTGAGGAGAGTTAGGGAATTGGTACAAGGCTTTATGTCTTTCAGCTTTTCAGAAAGAAACTTCAAATTTATTATGCCAGCACAGTCATAAGTACTAACTACCAGGCAAATGAAGTAAAAGCTTCTCATACAAACAGTCCTCTTTCCTAATCAATAAATGGTAAGTACTGTGGTGTAAATGTCTTCTTTCGAAATCGTTCACCAAAACTTGATTTGGTTATGACTAAAGGAAACGTAACCTTATGGCACATCTTTAGTGTAAAGCAGACAGATTTTATCCAGATTAACAATTGCTTGTATACCGAAAAAAGAGAAAACCACTTTCTGGAAAAAAAAGCGAGACATGCATTAAAACATAGGAGTATCAATATTTATAGTCATAGAGACTGCAGAACAAAAGTGAATTACAAATTTTCAAGCATCGCAATTTCGTATTTTTGGTGAAGACTATAAAATAGGCGAAAATAGTGCTGAAGTGGATATGTAAGTATAAGAATCGATAGATTAAGAGAAAAGAGAAGTGAACGAACTTATTTCACAGTATTTAAATATACAATGACCTCCACGTGATGGATTTTATAGATAAGGGAAACATTCAAAATATACGAATATTAAGGTCACTTGTGGATTGAAGCTGATCATGTGATCCAAATACAAGGAAGATCCAAATTATATTTATTAATTAAAAACAGAACTATAATCGAGAGCATTTCATCGGTTTTCCTGCGAGAAATTCCCAGTGTTTATAATTTGTTTCCTTGATGAATTCATGTCAAATGAATTATACTACTTGCGATAAATGAATCAGCTTCTATGCATCATATTTGTGAAGTGAATACCATAAAGAGGTATTCTTCATATCCAATAGTAATAAAACCATCTCGATCCGAGTCTTTGTCGCGGAATGCT
Organism: Thelazia callipaeda; assembly: GCA_900618365.1. NCBI lineage: Eukaryota > Metazoa > Nematoda > Chromadorea > Rhabditida > Thelaziidae > Thelazia > Thelazia callipaeda. Next base: position 21,599 of record UYYF01000128.1, read on the forward strand.
GCTGTCAATGTTTGCAGGACGACACATAGTTGGATGAAGTCGTCAAAATTAATGCGATGCGTGTGTGTCCTATCAAATTTCGTCATCAGTAAGTCTATGAATCGATCACTTAAACGATATCCTGGAAATAAATAAAAATTTTCAAGAAAAAAACGACATAAGACATAGTGTTGAACTGAAAACTCAATCTCTTAAATAAACATATGACTAAATTATATTTTTGGATATTTGCAATACAAAAAAATGTAAAAATACTAAAATTTAAGACGTGATAAATGCGAATGAAATATAATAACTAGTAAGATTAACCGAATTGCGAAAGAGCCAGCGACATTTCTCGTTTGTCAATATTCCCGGAACCATCCACATCAAAGGAACGAAAACATTGTGTCCACTGATTGATGTAATTCCATAAAGCAGAAAATTCATCAAAATTAATGGCTCCATCGTGATCAGAATCAAACATACCTGTAATCCTCTTGACTTTAATGCATTATAATTTGTTGTGCATTGAAAACACTTCATTTCTTAACCACCGAATTTTCAATAATAACATATGCCGTGTAAATGTATAACATGGCGTTTGCAAGTAATCACGAAACGAAGAAACTTACTTATCATTAATCGGCAAGTCTCAGGATTAAACGGGTTCCAAGTACCATTTGATAGTGCACGTTGCAATTCATCAGAACTGATTTTACCAGAAGCATCTGTGTCAACACTGATGAAAATATTTAGTAATGGATTTGGGACCGACATTTTAGGCTTAAAAGATGAAATGAAGATAATAAACCACGAAATGCAATAAAAGTAATTTTTTTTAATTTAAATTGTAGAGAGAAAAAAAGAAAAGGAATGAAAGTACAATACTAAGATCCAAAGTCACAATTCAAATACCATCTGGAAAAAGATAACAGGTCACCAAAGGTCTACTCAACTCTTATCAAATTTAATGCTATTAAGAGAACAGCACACAATATATCAATAAAGTGTCAAAGTTTTTACACGTCAAACAATATCAGTTCTACTGTAATGTATATGAGTCATCCTTTTCAACCTGAGAAAGAAGATTATGTGAGAGTTTAATGTGAATAAATGATAAAAATAATTTAATGCATTCGTCAATTAGAAGACACCTCTGCACATAATCAAGGAAAAACAACAGCTGTCATCTTTCTGAATAAAACTTTATATTTAATACCTGATAACAAAGACAACATAGTCCCATAATGTACGTAGTCATTAAAAAACTTCACCTTTCACATGCATAAAAACTAATTTCAAAACTTAACCTCAACATTTAAGTGAAAAATATTAAGAAAAGAGCTCAACAAATACGGAATCATTACTTATAAATGCACTAACATATATAATTTAACGAAATTACAGAAGTGCTCCCTTATGCAGTTAATTATTGTAGAACACAAAGAGTGATCGCTAATCTTTGTACCATACTTCTTTTAATGGCTCAAATTAACACACGAATAAGAACAATTAACTCAAACGATTCTTGGTTAGATCTAGCTTTACCCCCTCTCAAAGTTGAATGGACTTAAAGTCAGTATGGAGTAAAGAAATACCACTTCAATCCCATTAATGAATATCCCTTATTTTCTATTCATCACTTTCTTGCTTTGTTCTGTACTCATATCTAATTAATTCGACAACTTTTCATAAACTTGCTGAACAAATCACTTTTTTCGCTCCATTAATAAATGAGCATCCCTAGCTCTTATCAATGCATCAGCCAATAATTTCTGCCGTTTAATAGCTATATGAACTACGCGTTGCATCGTTGAGTCACCACCACACGAGCCTAATTGATTTATTCGATGAATTCGACCATTATTGCCTGTTACCACAACAATTTTGTGAGGTATAATTCGATATAACTCAGAAACTGGATCGCAAAGTATTTTCATCTACAAAGCAAAACTTGATTATATCAGATACTACAAAAACTAATATTCCACAATGTATAATCATCTTTATCACTAAAATATAATAAAATTTCATATAAGGACTAAGAAAATCAAGAAAAACGATGACTAATGAGCAAATAAATTAACAAAAACTGAAAACTAAAGAAGTATACTAACTCAAAATTTTTATGGTGACTGATAGTAGCAAATAAAAAGTATTAATGCTTCAAGCTATTTTGCAAGTATGTCAGACGTTTTTCTTTTTATTAGTTTTTTCCAACTCTTTATAAATACAACGCTGCTATTATTCCTAACGAAGCATTAGCTAAGAACTGTTTGAAAACTGCATGAGGACCAAGATATAAACTCAGCTTTTCTTCAGCATTTACTCAGCATCAAATAAATTCACTTCAAGTATGAAAATATGAAAATACTTCTTTGTTTGGTCCTTCATGTACAATAAATGTACATGATACGGGGATATCAGTGATTTCGATATGATGAAATGTTTCACTCAGTTCAACTTTAGTAATATCAATGGGTATATCTTCATCCCAATTAAGCGAAACTTTGGGTAGTCGTAAATCCACTAGTGCTCCAGCTACACAAGTACATAAAGCATCGCATAGTGCTCCATCAACACTTAAAATCTGAAATGCTAATATGTTCCCTTACAAAGCCCAACATTGGAAAAAAGATAATATTCGAAGTTCTCAGTCACAAATAGTGTAACACTATCTACTTCTAAGAACTAACTTTCAATGCACATTTTAAATTCTACACAAAAAACTGCTGACTATTAGCAAGCAATAATCATCAAGAACAAGATAAGAGAAAGATCATATTTTGAATACTACCATAATATGCAAATGAAGAAGCCACGTGAGCCTTCCACCAGCAGTTTTTAATGCGTCTTTTCCGCAAAAACAATTTTGTGCAATAAGTTGAGTGATCATAACCATACCATCTTCAACAAAATTCTGAAAAATAAAACTACTAGAATAATGTTATTATCTTTTTCGACGTTACAAGATTTGCGAACTGCACAAATGAAAAAAACCTTTGAAAACTTCAATTTAAATGTTTTGTAGCAGAAAATTTTTTTTTACTTTTGAAACATTTGGAGCAGCTTGTATTACTGGAACAATGACAGGAGCATCAGATACCGGAATCAAAGAGGACTCAATTCTACAAGTGACGGTTGCACCACCTTGTCGGGCCAAACTGGAACCGCTAAGTTTACCATTTATACCCAACTGTAAAAAATTAATGTACAAACCAAAAAATACCAAAATGTTACAGGAATATTTCTAGTAAAAACAGTAATATCAAAAGTTCTATGGAATTTTGGGAAAAATAGATCTTTGAGTAATGGAACATACATTAGCTGTATTAGTTATCTCACGAGATGAATTTCCGAAATCACTCAAACACGATTATGAGCAATAACACGAACTTGAAGTAATATGGGCCGAAAACGACTAATTGATCGACCATCGGGATATACTGATTCTAGCAAAAACTGGTTGTAATATGCCAGTGGATCACATATTTTCAGCAGATCAGCGCTCATTTCTTGAGTTCTAATTTTTCAAGAAAAGAATCATTATATTCTCAAATCTAAAATTTTATACACTATATTATGAATAAATTTATCTACATCAATTTTATCTGATTTAGGTATATATTCTTGTTTTTTGTACTTCAACATTACTTCAGAACTACCAAAAAGACCAATCATTAAGAGCAAAATGAAAATAAATTGACTAAAAAATTGCTGCCGTATTACTCAAACTAATTTCCTTTACAAACAAAAAAGCTTGCCATGATTTACCAAGTTAAATCGTGAGTTGAATTACTGAGCAAAGACGCTTAAAAAAATTAGCAAATTATGAATTCCTGTTGTTAACTAAAACATGGACTATGGAAGCTATCAAAATATAGATCGTTACTTCAGCATAAATTCAACTACCTCACTTCTTTACTAACTATTAAGTACCTACTTTTCACTTTAAAAAATTTTTACTATTTTAGCATTGAATTCTATCTTTATATCACATAACTTTACATGTTTCGCAAATCTCCGAATAAATGATATTTTAGAAAATCAGTAATTTAATTGATTATCAAATTAAGGCTAAAGTAAGACAGAATAACTTAAACTTCCAATCAGAAATAATACCTTAAAAACTAACAGTGAAGAATCGTAATAGAATTACTTTTGGCCCTGTCTTGTGAGCATCTAATCAGATTGTATCAATAGCTCACTATGAAATTTTTCGTTTCCCAATAATATTTAATTAGCAAGCAATTATTGTAAAGTGAAAATGAATGCGCACTGATCTAATTAATGAGATCTTATATTCACTTGTGGACTATTCTATATTTTCATATCTTTGTTTCAGTTAAACTCAATTATACTTGGTAAGAACTGCTAGGTTTATTGATATGCAAGTGTATGAATGCATATTTTAGAAATATATTCCAAAAATTATCATCATTTGAAACATAACTGATTTTATAACCTCTATACTATATCGGAAGCTAATTTTTGCTGAGACTACACTTTTCAGAATTTAAAAGAATTCGTGAAAGAATTCAGGAGTTCTGTCCAACTGATAGAAAGTAATAACATACTTGAGCAATAATTGAAATTCTTATTAATATATGCGAGCTTTTCCGAGTACAAAAATATGAGTATTTGTATGATACAGATAGGCGGCTAGCATTAGTTCTAAGACTGCAATCGAGAGTAACTCTGGCATCTTAGCATTCATCTTCTAGCAGTTAGCCGTCAAGTTTTTGCTGGCTTCTCTTAATTTAGAGTTGCCTCCCAAAGGAATATTTTTTGCCAAGTTCTTCTCGCAAATGAAGAGAAGTAGCATTCTGAAATAGATGAAAAGTTCGCTTTATCTGAAGCAGTGGCTGATTTAATCTTTGCTGTCACTAATTCGATATTAAAGTATATTTATGAGCTAGACAAACAAGCAATTATTCATTTGCATATTTTTTCTTTTTCCGCAAGTTTTATTGTTTCAAAAAAAATGCAAGCGCTAATATGCAGGTTTGAGCGAATATTAGATTGTAACTATTCCCAACAAATTAATTAACAGGTTTGTGTATTTCATGTTTGGTGCACCCTTTGACCTACATGAAGTCAAGAAAATCAACTTCAGTCACCTCTAAAAACTGTTTATCAGGATTTTCATGAATCTTAACAACAAATGATTCATTTTTCGAAATTGATTTGGCATTTAAGTGAAAAGTAAGGATTCTTCTCGATAAGAAAATAATAATTGCTTGGAGTAAATCCCACAAATTAGCACTATTTCATTACATTTAATTGAGGCAACCAAAAGAGTATAAAATTAAATGCTAATAAAAATAGAAATTATTTGCTTATTTTATCATTTGGGAGCGGTTAGTTTCGTTTAGTGTCAAAGATTTTAACGTCGAACAACCTTATGTCATGCAGTTTATCACCGTAGATAAAGAGTTATTGTACATGAATAACATAAATCATTGCTACATCTTATGTACCTAAATTAATTATCAGATAAGTATGATAATGAATCACAATAAATAAAGCACATTAATGATTCCATTTATTGTAAACTGTTTTTTTTCAAATGTAGCGGAAATGTCAAAAAGTGATTCGTACAAAAAGTCTCGGTCAAAATCGGTAGAAATGCAAAATTGGTTTGTTGGACTGATAACAAAGCCAACTGTTGAGGTGTATTTTACAATTTTACGTTTTTTTTCCAATTCTCGTAAGCTTATTATTTATTTTTCGATATTCAGAACTAACAAGATCACATTCAGACTGAAAAGCTTTTCAAGATGATTAGAATTAAATTCCATAGCGATAACGACTGATCCAAACTGCTTCAAATATTTCAAAAAGTTCTTTAAAAGTTGTTATTCAAAACAGTCAATTATTATTTACTTATATATGTGAGATGTCTTTGTCATAATGTAAAGAATTTTTGGCAGGAAATTTAATCTCTGATAAGTAGCAAAATCATGACTTCTATCTAAGTCATCTTCACTTTGCTATCACTTCTCATTTGTTTAAAGAAAAAATTACAAAATTTAAAAAAATATTTGACTTTTCGAAAGTGAACTTTACTAAGAACTGAATTTATCAAATGATAAGTTATTGTCGTAAGTTTATAAAATGATAACTTGTTATTTTATCACCTCTTTAATGGTATTTGTTCTGAATTGTATTGAAAATTAAGACATAACTCTCACAAAACTGGTGGACGATTTGGGACATAGCTCCTACAAAGCTGATGCATGATTTGGAATTTAGCTCTAAAATAGCTTTGTTTTTGGGTTCAATTATGATCAGTTGTTGTAAGACTTTTGTATTACTTCTAGCGCTACTTAAAAAAGGAAGGGCAGTATTTGGTGCGTACGCAAGAAAAAAATGGTCGCTTAGAGTTTGTTCTTTCCGTTAGAGGCAAAAATGAATGTGCTCATTTGACAATTACTTATGAGGAAGGAGTTGGATGGGCTATCAATGCAAAGCTCCGTGTATGCTTAACTCTTAGCCAATTTATTTTTGCTATTAATGAATTTATTAATTTTAGTTTTACAATACTTTCTTTAATTACTATTACTGAGAAGCAGTCAAGTAGAGCACCGCTCAGTAGTAATTTAGAAATGTTTCGCTCAGTGAACAACAACTAATTGCTCAACTAACACACTTTTATTGCTTAAACGAAATGATTGAAGCGTTTTGATTCAGAAAGCATTCCATACAATTGTTGAACTAATTAAGTATTACGAAAAAAATAAAGTACCTGTAGGAAATTCTGGATATTTACGTATTCCATTCGAAAAACCTAAATGGTCAGTACTTTTTCATTTTTGCTATATTTACTTTTCAAACATATACGTTTATTAGCAAATCACTTTCTCACTCTTTAACAACTGCTAATTAACTTTGCATTTCTTAAAATGTAAATCAAACTTACTGCTTATTTAAAAGTTGCTTCACTGATCAAGTATTAGCCTAATTATCTTTGCATAATTAAATATTTCTTGAAATAGATAAAAAATTACAGTAGAAATAATCGTGAAAATGCAAAAGGAAAAGTACATTAATGATTGTGATAACAATCATTTTTATAGCTGTCATTATAATTGTAATCAGTTGTGATAATAATGACAATAATGATAATTTTGATTAATTAATTCATACTTGCAAAACACATTTTGTACTATATTTTGAACTGAAAAGTATTTAATCCTGCAGTGTTTTAATAATTCTTTTGTTTTTTAGTACACTGATAAAGTCAAAATATTCAAAAAGTTTGAGGATTTGAATAATTAGAACAACTAAGCTAATATTTTGATCTCACTTAAGTCAGTCGCTATAGACTTGATAAGACAATAATCTTTTCAAAAACTACAAATTAATATTTTGTTTTAAAAGTAAAATAATTGTTAACAAGCTTTCATACTTTAGGCACTTTATTTTCGCACATTATTTTTTATGAGTATTTTTAGATGATATTTTTCTAATATTTTTTGACCCACTACTTTAATACATTTCATATCAATGTTTGCCATGACCAAAGTAATAGTAAAAAATCCAGATTATATTGTGAATTTATATTTTCACTTTACAGTAAATGATTTATCAACTCTTAATTTGTGCTACTTACATTGAAAAACTTTAAGGTTTATAAGACACGAAAATATAACGTACGACGTTGAAAACGACTTAATTGGTACAGGGAATTTCTGCGATGTTTTTAAAGGAAAATTATTTGGCAAAATATTAGTGGCATTAAAAATATGTCACGGACCAACTGGTACGAATACAATTTAAAAAAAAAATACTTATTTTATTAAATTGCTTAAAGCAAATGAATTTATGAAAATTATTCTTAAAATTAAAAAAATTGTTGCTTTTATTCCAAAACAATCACTCACTGTCTAATCAAAATGAAAATAAAATTATGCAAAAAGTCTGTTTTGATTATTTACTTTAGCTCAAATTCTCAGAGGAAAGTGTGCTCAGTTTTTTTGAGAAATTTAAATAAATTTTGAAGCAAAAAATGATACCTACAAAATTATTTTAATCATTTTTCTTTTCCATTTAAATAAAATCAGTTTTTGAATAAAGCATAGAAAGTAAAAACTGAATTTTGATTCATTTTGAACAAATTTTATAATAAAATCCATCATTGGCTGATAATTACAGGAGAAAATTCAAGTCCTGAAGAGAAGAAGAAAATTGATGAAGCAAAAGAATCGCTAGAGCGTGAAGCATGCTTAATGTCAGATTTTAAACATCCAAATATAGTTAAGGTAAAGGATAAAAAGCAAATACAGTTTCTCATTTTAATCAAAATGATTATTCAAAATCAAAATGATCAAAATTCATAAAATTTTGAAACTGTATTTCCATCACTTATCAATGTGCATATTATAGTAATCAATATGGAAATTTTGATTGCTATAATATGGAATTTATAGCAATCAAAATTTTTTAAATTAAAATCACTAATCTGAGCATCCAAAACAATTGTAGTAAATTCCATATTGTTGACGAATTGAAATAATTAAATAGTAAATATTATTCAGAAGAAAGCTTTCAGTACAAATAAATCTTTTCGAAATGCTTTGACTTTTTATTTTTATTTTTTCAACACAGAAATACTTGGACAAAGTATGCACATTAAGTCACAAAAGTATCAAACAGTGATAAGTGATGGAAATTCCATGCATTTACTTTTGATCTACTTGAATAATAAATTGCTTTAATTAAAAAAGTAGAAAAAATTGCTAAAACAATGCAGGAAATTAGTTAGGCAAGCTCTATACTCACAGCAAAGTATACTAATATTCAGTTTCATGGCATCTGTTGTGATGTTCCACCAGTGTGTATAGTACTGGAACGATGTACAGGTGGCTCTTTAGATGCTCATTTATTACAATTTGCTGATAAAATTTCGAATGGAGAAAGAGTTTTGTACAGTTTTGGAGCCTCAAAAGGGATGTGCTATTTACAAGAAAAGTTGTCTTTTATATTTTATATATAATTTATATGAATGCAATTTTATTTTTGCTTTTCTCAATTTATTAAGTTAATACTGCAAATCTGATCAATTATCTTTGTGAATTTTGCATTTATTATTGTATATTTTTTGAAGATTCGTATTTTCATAAAGACAAAAAGTGTTTGTTTGTTAATTGAGCGATTTCTATGGGCTCATTTCAGTAACATTTAATAGTTCTTAGCTAATTTCTTTTGCTTATCTACTAGTTACAAGCTGAAAATTTGGAGAAAGTTGTAAGGTTCAAGTTGCAAACATATTTTAATGCATCAAAGTATAAAAGTAGTATTCAAGACATTTGATCCATCGTGACTTAGCTGCACGAAACTGTTTAATTAGTAAATATGGTATTATCAAAATTGGCGATTTCGGTCTGAGTCAACTAGTCTCTGACCTTACTGGAAAATGCTCAAAAGAACGGGTAAATTACTTCATGTATTTAATTTGTTATTTATTTTATTTGAGCTTCGGATAATCCCATTAAAGGTAGTTGAGAATTGCTGAAACTGTAAAAATAAGATTTAAAAAAAATTGTTTTCTAACAAGTAGATCATTTCATTTTCTGATATTTACACTTTAATTAATAAGTAGAGTGCATTAAGAAAACTTCGTTAAAGTGCAAAGTTCAGAGTTTACTGGGTCAGGTACAAATTATATATTATTTCAAATTTTTTATCTGATCAAAACTATTCTTTTAATTTTAAGGATGAATTATTGAATTACTGTAATAAAATCAAGCAATAAGTATGCCTTTAGCTACCTGTACGTTGGATGGCTCCTGAAACAATCCGTAAAGATCCGAAATATAGCACTAAAAGTGATGTATGGTCATTTGGTGTATTACTTTATGAAATTTTTAATGATGGAATAAAACCATGGCCTGATTGGGATGTGAGGCAGTGTGCAACATGTATAAAGCAAGGAAACATGCCTGACATGCCAGGTGTTATTAACTTCTTCTTACTTATATATGAGTAAAAAATAGTTGTAGTAAAATTGTAATACTAAAATTAAGTGTAAGGTTGAGCTAAAAATTAATTAACTTGATTTACGACTTCATTCGCAATGTGTTTATTTTGTCGTATGTTACAGAAGTAGTGGAGAAGTTTCCTTCAAAAGCAAACATAAAGTATAGCACATGATCAATAGGAAACGATATTCTGAATTCATTTCAATTTCATTTCCAGTTCTGATTTATATTGCAAATTATTAATACAGTATTTTTACAGATAAAACTCCATCGGAAATAGTTAAGTTAGTAAGTGAATGCTGGACGGTGGATGTTGAAAAACGATGTGATTTTATTTACATTGCAAACAAACTTTCAAGCATTCATTTATTGTATGCACCACCAAAACTTAACGATTTAACAATTGCAAAATTAAAAGATGTAAAACCATTGACAGAAAAAGATGCAGAATTAAAGGAAGAGCGCAGTGATTGTGAAAAAGAATCACTGTCAAAGAAATCTTCTGAAAGTTTGGCCAGCGAAAAGTCAATGACTGAATTGGTACCAAAATATTTTAAGGTTAGCAGCGTAATCATCCATCACTGACTGTAGCATAGCTTTTTGTTCAAGTGAGTATTAAAGGTAAGTAGTAGTAAGATAGCAGCTATGAAAGTAATTCGTACGTACTTTTTGCAGCAAAAGGACGAATACATGGAGAAGAGAAAACTCTCAAAGCAAGAAAAGAAGGCATTGAAAGATAGAGAGTAATAAATTAATTACTTTTACAGTAATTTAATTAAATCTAACTGTATTTCAAGTATCAGAAATAGTCAGATTGTTATCGTAACTTGAAATTAAGCTATTTACAGCAAGTAATTACTGCTATTTTGAAGAAAAAAGCCAAGCTAGGATTAATTTTGACTTAGAAATAATAAAATGGAATGAATTTGAAGTAGAATTATTTTAATTTTAGAGCAGAAATTTTAAACGAAAACATTTTGGCATGCGTTGAAGAAGAGATCAAAAAAATGCTAGTTGTTCAAAACAAATATAATCAAAGGAAAAGAAATGTTATTAGCAACTTTATTGTTGAAAAGTTTACTGAGAAAATAATAATTTAAAAATGAAAACAGTTTCAAAAATTAGAATTAATAATTACAGATTTAAATTTTAAACCAAATTCTCTCGATAAGACTTTAAAATTTTTATAATAATTATTCATTTTAAAAATGTAGACTTTAAGTCAAATAATTTTGTTAGTATTTGTGCTTGTTTTAGAAACGAAGGCGATATAAGAAACAGCAAGAAAGCCATGAATCTACAGAAACTTCCAGAACTACCACTCAAGACCATACATCTCGGAGTCAGGATTGCAGTAAAGAAGTTGATCGTAATTACTAAGAAAATGAAAAAAGAAGCAAAATTCAAAAATTTGTTGCTGAAAAAGATATAGAAAAGGATGAAAAGAGATCCTATGATAATTGTAAATTTATACGAATTTTGTTAATAAATTATTTGCAAGAAAGACCAAACATGCAAAGGCATTGAAATTGTGCACGCGAATGAGCAGATTTTTACTTACATTACTGCGCTTAATAGTTGGATTTTACTGCGCTCAATAATAATTTATTTACTTGAAAATAAGACCACAATATTATTAGTATTATTTGGTCAAAAGTTTTACTTTTCCTTTTCATTGACCAGAAATTACTGCATTCATAATAATTCCAGTAATTGACTTACCATAAATGGACAAGCAATAAGGCCAATTAAAGTTTCATTTGTCATTTAGTAGTAGATCACTGACAATAATACATTTTAATACATTTATTACAAAAATGTTTAGCTCCGTTGTAGACTTATAACTTACAAAATTCAAATTTTTATGAATAAATTATTAAAAAAATGAACTGGCAGCTTATCATTCAATTAAATCACTTCCTCTGAGCTTCAAGTTGCTTCCTTAACCGCTTAATATCATCTACTAAAGTTTGCAACCTTAAAAATTTGACTTATTTAGCATACGTCTCAAATTTTCTAGCCATATTGAATTTTCAAATATGTTTAGCATTATGGCCAATTAAAGTTTCTTTTTTGAGCTGGTAAAAATTTAAATTTTATTTCTCAGTGAATTTAAAAAAAATAATAAAAGCAATAAAATACTAAGTAAGAATATCAAATTTTCTGTTGAAGAAATTTCTGCTAAATTATTATTTCTTTAATAAAACAATTGAGTTATCTTTAATGACTTTTTCGTTGTAAAAAAAAATTGATGTACTGAGAAAATGAATTTTTGAAAGTTGTGAAGGACTTTTACAAATGCCAGAAAATTGTATGCATTTTTGGAGCTGATCAAAATTTATCAAATACGATTAATAAGTCATTTATAAACAAAATCATGAAAAACTAACTCATTTTGTTTAATGATCGTTTTGTCGTGACCTTGATGTGGCTTTATTTTTTCCTTAGTTTTTTTAGTTCGACCCCATCTCTATAAGTCAATTTTAATTAATTCACTTTCTGCCTAAGATTAATTTTATAATTTATATTGATATTTTTATTTTTCTTCGCAGATTTCCAATCAAATCCAACATAATTTTAGTACTTTGCGTATTATTTCCCTTAAGAACATTTATTCTTAAATGAATGAAAGCAAGCAAAATTGTGTAATCTGACTCGCTGTTACGCAAGAATCTAAACGTTACCCAAGTAAATTTTTTTGCCTCCTGTGTTTTTGGTGACGAGGTTTCTTTTGACACTCTATGTCGTTTTATTCCGTCTTTTGGCTTTAAACCTTTAATAAAAATAAAATAAATGAAAGTAAGTTGCAACTGGTATTTCTTGCAGTAACAAACCTATTTAGATTACTTTCAAACAAATAACATATTTGTTCTTAAATAGAATATCTAAATCAGATTAATGAGCATGAAAATTTGCATTGAAGTCATTTTCATTATAATAGAATTTGTAATTTTATGGATCAGTTTCTTTTAGCATTACAAATTTGGATACTTTCTGTCACTAAAATCAAAAATTAACATACGCTTATTAGATCCCCCTGGTACTGATTGCCTAACTTTTCCATTTGATATTGGCATTTGCACTTGCGCTTTTGTTCCCCAGCTAGTGGCATTTGCTTTAAATTTTACATAAAATCAATTTTTAGGCAAAAAAACAAAGTTTGAATGAAAAAGATTCAAGTTTGTTTAACTTATTGAAATTAAATGCATTGATTGAATAAATTATTGTATTACTCATTTGTTCACCTTTCCGCTGCTGAAATATAATATTAAGTTTACTACTAATTTGAATCATAAATCTATGCTAATTTTAAATTTGTCTTCTTTGAGACTTGAGCATTTTGCAGAAAAATATACTCACGCGATTGTGCAGCATTCACTTGCAATTTGTAATTATCAGACTTATTGACCAAATTTTTATCTTTGCTAATGTTTCGATTTTGTGATTCTCTCTTAATCGACAACGAAGACGTGGAGTCCTGCTTCAGCGCACGTAACCTTTCGATCTTACTTTGAAGCTCTTTAATAACCTTGTCAGTATCACATAATCCACTTCTTTCACTTTCTGTTTTGCCAACTTTTTTCTTCACATCGTCGATGGCCATATCATCGTCCTCTTTAAAGGTTGCTCCTGCTCCTCCTTCTGTTACGTCTGTTATAATTTGCCGCTTCCGTTGATCCAAATAATCTTCGAAAAATTGTATCACCTTAATATTTATTATATTATGAATTTGAAGTTATCATGCTATTCGATAATGTCATTTCATGTAGAACTATTTAGAGTAAACAAATTTAATTTCATTTAATGATCCAATAACGACCTAACAATAATTACTTGCTTAATAAGTATCAAAAAAATTAACTTCTCTCATTGTATAGCGCTCATCAGGATTCTGCTCCCAGCACTTTTTCATCAAAAAATACATATTTTTCGGGCAACGTTTAGGTCGTTCTAGCCGATTTCCACAACCAACCTAAAATTAATACGTATTCAACTCGATAGTCCCATTTTCTCAGAAAAGTAATTTTGTATTAATTAACGAAAACTAGATTAGGTCTTGAATTCCTAGAAAACGAAATAGTGATGTGAACAAATTCCTCTCCACTTATTAAATATACAATATTTTTGAACTACCACATTTTAAGAATAAATTATTATTCCACTTCATTTTATCCCTGCAGTATACTGTACTACCCTTTTATTTCTAGCAAATCATAATATGCTGATAATATAAGAATTTACTGCATGAAAAACGCAAACATTTAAACCTAATTTTTAAACGTAACTTTAACTACAATTTAGTGTTAATTGTAAAATTATCTGAATAATAGTAGTAAGCATACTCTTTGACGTATTTCCATATGAGTAAGTCCTTCGTAAGGTTCTTCTCCATCAGAAAATACTTCCCAAACAAAAATACTGTACGAAAATACGTCACTTTTTTTCGTATAAATTAGTGCTGCAACTGTTTCAGGTGCTGTCCATTTTATTGGGATTCTTTTACCTTTCTTTAGTGAATACACATCACCAATACGTGACAGTCCAAAGTCAGAAATTTTTGCCTGAAAATGGAAACTAAGCAATTTCTAACTTTTTTTAAGTTCCTAATTATTAAGAAATTCCCAAAATTTAGTGCTAACATTTCAATTTACACAAAAGTACGCTAATGCAAAATTCGAAGAGTTAAAATACTATCCTTTTGGAGGGAATTACTTATCTATTGTTACAGAGCTTATTAAGTTCATACTCGACACTACTTTTGATATAGAAATACTTCGACCTACTTCCATTATTAGTCTTAAATTAGTTTGACTTTCACTTACTTATGTGGCACAATCAAATTGTATGAATTAAAATGCAAGGGTGTATTGAACTTTAAATTAGAACGCAGAATTAAAAAGCACTCAAAAAAGAGAAAATTAAAATGTCAGACAATTTTATTGCTGGTATAGAGTATATTTCTTGCTGCTATGTCACGATGGATACATTTGTTTTCATGCAAATATTGTAATCCTTTAGCTGTTGCATAGCACATATTAATAATTTTTTCTTTACGTGGGATTTTCTCGCGATTTTTGCGTAAATATTCATGCACGGAGCCTCCATCAATCTGAAGCTCAATTTGCTGAAAGTTAATTAACACTTGAAACTTCAACTCTTAGAAAGCTTTTAACATTTTGATCCATAACATTCTTTAGCATCTATTGTAGTATTTACTTGTAGTGTAATAGTCTGTGAAAGATCAAAATATGAGTGCAAGAGTTTTCCTGACTTCAGTGGTTTCTAAATCTATACTAATATATCATTTTACCACAGTTTTTACACACAACTGTTTATGCGAATTTAAGTTTTCAAATTATTTGATTAACACTATGAATAATTTTGCAGCGCATTACTCACAATACTGCTTAATACTTGAAAAACATATTCAAAAATTCAAAAACTACGCCGTTGATCTCAACTGTGGTAATATTTTTGAAATACTGTTGGATTTAAATAGGTTATAATCTGAAGATAATGCTTGAAATAATGATTTTTCAAAAGGAAAATGTAATTAAGCAACGATGAAAAGAATTAAATTTAACACAAATAATAATAAGAAGCATTCATCCCTGCTAAAATCATTTGCTTTAGTATCACACTGTGCTATTTATATTTGTATAAACGTAATATTAAATTAATTCAACTTAGCACCTCAATATAACGTTTCAATTTCAATATTAAACTATTTGTCTGAAATCGAAAAAGATAAAAAAGTTTATAAACTATTTGATTGGAAATCAAACAAAAATAAATTTCTGAATTTTTTTCATCACTCTGTTTTTACTAATAAAACTGCAATAATAAGTTTAGAATTTATTAGTGCAATTTATGACACAAATTTGTGGAATAAAAAAGGTGTAAACCATTTCTAAAATTATCAGCAGCGGAAGTTTGCTGACAGCAATGCCAAAACATTTGGTAACGTTTGGATGGTTGAAAAGACGCATCAAACGTGCTTCATGCAGCAACTCTTTGTAAATTCTTGGAACATAATCTTTTGGATCTTCTTTTTCTGGAGTTCGAGCCTGCAATTAAATTAATATGGTATTGCAAAGTGAATCTGTAAAATACAAATAAATATGCAAATTTTTTTAGTCAATTAATGTAGAGTGTTTCATTAAAAATAATGCTAATTTTTGCTTGAAAATATTTTCTCATATTTTATTAGAATACTCAAATAATGGCAATAGAATAAAAATTAAACAGCAAAATTCATTTGTTTTATATTTTAATTAAACTTATGAGTTATACTAGTTATCAAAAATTGACCTTTTTGTCAAAAGTTTATTGAGTTAATAAGAAATTTTGAATAATTTAAACATAAACAATATTCATATCGTGCCAAGAGGTAACTATTATTGTTACTATTATTATTATTAATATTAATATTATTATTATTATTATTATTATTATT
>UYYF01000129.1:0-37692 GCA_900618365.1 Thelazia callipaeda
GCCTCCAGGTATTGCTTGTTCCTTCGCAACTGGAACTTGAGTAACATTTCCTAATTGGTTGTCTGCAAATAGTTTTCTCGTAGCAATATCTAGTTGTATGACTCGTGCCACACATTTCGTTGTCAACTTGTAAAGGTTTGACATGCAAGTATTGGCTTAAAGTGGCTACCTTTATCTGGGACACGTTATACATCGTGCCTTTATAGAACTATGAGTCCTGTTACTTCCCATCCAAGCAAATCCTCTCAGTTATTTTGTATGGAACTCGATGCAAGGAGGTGCACTTTTTAATGAAGTTGTATACTCCATCAGCGCCCGCCGCTTTGCAGTTGAGTAAACAGAAAACTATCTTTCCACATTTTGCTTCAGATAAAAAAAATCATGCACTTTACAATCTGGAACGAATTCTTTTAGGTATTGTCATCATCTCTCATTTGCGAATTCCACATCATCACTCAAAACTCTTTGATCTCTTTTTTCCCTTCATTGTGGCTAACAAACTGATCTTTGGTCAGATTTCTTGAACAGCTTGAATCCATTTTTGGATTTTGAATACACACCGGGTATCATAACTCCTATTTTTACCTCCTTGAACTTTCACACTCTCTATCAGTATGTTTAACACTTCATGACAGTCACGTAAGAGCAAGTATGAGATTCATGCCCCTCATACACTTCTTGGCGAGCGTTGTGTCGAAGTTGTTCATAATTATCGTTTTTCTATGCTTGCCTTCCACCTCGATTTTCCGCCTTGTCATATTTTTATAGCATTGTTGTGCTACCTGGAATTGCCTTGCAAGATCAGTCATTGACTTGGGAGGACTCCGTATGGCATATTTACCCGCCCTTGATTTACCGCTCCAAGTATAAGCGGGTCAACTTTTCCCAAGATTATTAGATTATTTTCCGCGTTCACTTTGTCTAGTCATCTATCTCACGTCCTTGTGCTTCTTGCATCAGCACTAGGTATTCCTCCTTTACATCTAAATAAGTTTTAGAATTGTGTAGCATACGTATCTCGTGCTTTGATACGTTTCGTTGACTTTTCCAAGAACTGTGAGCACGGACGTCCTGCAATACCGATGATTTAGCATTCGCTTGTTTCTTCAGTTGTTGAAAGCTACTCGCGACACAAACTTCTCGCAATACAGGGAATGACACAAGGGCCATCCCCCTCTCGGCATCCTCCTAAATCAGTCAAGAACTAGCTTTAGCACTTCACTTGGTCAGCTACTTTATGGACCCTCGATTCCTCGAATGATTACGCTTGAAGTTATCATCCTGCTCGTTCTTGGTTGCGGTAAGCTGGCAGAGTGCTCTCTTAGGTCTTTGACAGAGCTTTTCACAACCTCATATGCTTTGTAATTGTTTTCCACTATGTTTTCAGATGCGGTTTTTCTCCATTCATTCTCTATTTTCTTCTCGAACTTTTGATATTCTGACTGTACGAGCACACAGCATTCTTTTTTCGGTTCCGATCTCGTTTTGCAACGGGCTTTTCTTCCGCTTTATTCGTGCAATGCGTGTTATTCTTCTTCACTTTCTTCCCTTGTTTCGTCTTTGTTACTTCAGAAATACTGCAGCAAGGGGTTGCATGAGCACTGTCGTAATGGTCTGTAACTTCTTTTCGCTTCTTGAAGTCCTGTGACGTAGAAGGTCCTTCAGAGACTCCTTGAATGCTGGAATGTTCTCTCGTACTGCTACCATTTCCATCGTTCTGGCGTTGTTGACTGTCTATACCATTACGATTGTTGTCGCAACTGCTCACACTGGTATTTCCGCCATTCACTTTCATCGTCGCATCACAACATCGCCATAACAGACAGAAGTAGAGCAGAGAAAATAATAAAAGCAGTAATTACACGAAAATTTTATGTTTCGTCCAAGATCAGACATAATCTTTTGTCTACTATGTAGATACAGAATAATAGCGGATCGACCGCACATCCTATTATACGATAAGAAGCGTTGTGAAGTAATTCTCATAGAGGTTGGGATCAATCGTCAGGCTAGGTTGATGCCGATCGAGACTGAGAAGAAGCGAAAGTATGATTTACTAGTATATCTGATCACGTCGAGGTATATATGCAAACGATAGTGATTTCGTATGTGATGACTTGGGATGGGATTGTAACGAACTTCCATAAACATTACAGGAAGAAAATCAGTGTATCTGATCACATCGAGGTATATATGCAAATATAGTGGTCAGCAAGACGTTCAAGTATCTCATTCGATCAACACTGTGGATTCGACAGGGATGGAGCAGCGAAAGTCGGTACGGCAGAACTGAACGCTACACAAGTATAGCCAGAGTGCAGGAACGTGGTCCAGCTCCCGAATCAACGGACATAGATAATGAGATTAATCTCCGATATGTCATTCAAATACTAATTTACTTAATTTTTGTATTTTGAAGAGTGGAGAAGGACATAGTACAACATGGACTGAGTTGGTTTTTGAGTCAGTTTTCTAGCACTCGCAGTAAAAATACTGCAGTGGAAATGTATGTTTCGGACTGATCAAGAAAAAAATTTTAATTAAGAAAGGACGAGAAATGAACACAAAAAGTAGAAAATTAAAGTATTTTGTGTCAGAAAATTTGTATAAAATGTAACAGTCAGCAAAATTTAGTGTCATCTATCTAAAGAAAGAAGAAAACACGTGAGTTTACTTGTTTACAACATAAATAGGCGACTAAATGTAATGAGAAAAAATTCCTTTGTCATTCGAGACTTTTTGACATTAGTGGCAATTACTTGCAATTACTTTTTGATTGCATACCAAATAAAAACCTAAATGCGAACCATAATAAATTCCAGTATTTCAACTAACAGAAATGAATCAAGTTCAAATATTGAAGGATATTTGTTGTGAAGGGAATCACAGTATACTTTCAAGAAAGTTTTTCGATAAGACAGCATATAGATTATTTGTTAAGAACGTTAAGATGCGAATCATCTCGCTTGATGCCATATATGCAATGAAAGGTCTAAGATGCAACTGTATTAACTCCATTTTCGTTTGACGTTGTGAGTAGTGTTCTTCTACCAACACAGACACAGCCTCTTTTTCACGATGAAGTGAAAGTACCAGTTTGGCTGTTTCTAAAGAAATCATATTTCTACTAAGTATGTTCCAAACAGTTGCACTAAAGTGAGTCATCAATTTTATGTACCAAATTGCGACTTTTTAGATTGCATCCAAATTATTAATTTTCAATATTGCTACGAGAGAGCGAAATTATTCATTTTTCGAAGACTAATGTGAAAATGAACTGAAAACTGAGAGCGAAGAATATTCTACAGTTCAGACCACAAGATTATCTACTAAAGATGTAGATCCAATTAAGTCATCACAGTGACTGCAGTGGATGAGATACGCACTTCATAAGATCGTGCAGAAAACGTGTGATGAACATAGATCTCAAAACAGGCGTGAACAAAGAATTCTTCGAGGCAATTGAAGTAACTATTATTTGTAAATATAACCTCTCCTGCTAACGTACTTCAAATAATCAAAATTCCCCCAAAGCTCAACAAAGTCCTTGCAATTATAATGTTACTCCTACTCATGTTCGCCTACTAAATTACACCCGCTACAACACTGTTCCATCATTTTATCGCCGTCAGCTCATTGCATGAGCTTTCATCACACGTCTTCTGCACCATCTTATGAAGTGTGTATCTCATCTACTGCAGTCATTGTGATGACTTAATTGGATCTACACAATTTATCCAAGTGGAACATCCTCTGAATGCGAGTTCGATGCGAAACTGAAGTCCATTTTTAACATCCAATAACACTGCAAGTGTTCGCAACTCTTCTTCAGTACAAGAAAGAGTTGCCTTTCATTAACCCTTTCCATTTTGTTCCCATCTCACTCATTATTTTAATACTAAACTGAAGCAAACGTCCACTATGATTTTCAAGCTACTCCCGTGCTGTCGTCAAAGTTCGGACATACGGAGAGTAGGTGTACGATGCATTTTGATTTATTTATGCATTTTTTATTACTGTTAGTTATTTCTGTTCACTATTGAGTTTTTGCTATTTTGAACAGAAATTTCATTGCGTGCGAAAGTTTGCTTGAACTGTCAAGAATGACCTGCGTAGAGACAGAGCAAATATATGTTGTAAACACCCCTCGATTCCGTTCTTGATTATTTTCTGTTATGTAAGTAAATTATGGATTTGTTCCAAGCGTGGATTGCAATTTATGTTTTGACCGGCAATATAGATGTCACACTTTTCAGTCGTATTATTCTGAACATAATCAGATGGCAGAATTTCCCGGTTTCGGTCGTCATTGTCATGCCAATAGTTGCCATTTGTTAGGTAAATTTCCCTTTTTAGTATTAATTTCATGTCGAATGTTTAGCAATTTCAATCTTTGCAAGTCTTGATATCTTGACCTAAATTGATTTTATGCGTGCTATACAAAACTATTTTTGATTATGCATTTAATCTCAACTTTTGCAGTGTATAAAAGGTTTAGTTCGAATGCTTACTTAAATGATGCTTTTCCAACAATCTTGTGAGGAATTTTCAACAGAAATTGTGTTATGAACACGAAACAATGTTGAGCTTAAGCATTAATAGACATATTGATGTATTTTATGACAAAATATTACAGTATATCAATCAGGGAAGATTGAAATTTAGAAATTGTTCAACATTTATTTATTATATATTTAGTATTTGCTAAAATGTTTCTGTACTTATTTTGGCTCACAATAGTGCATAAATGATATTTGCTGAACTAAAAAAAATAATATCTAATAATTTCAGATTTTCTTCCTGTTCGTTGCGATGCCTGCCAAAGGGATTTCTGTGCATCGCATTACGCTTATGATGCACATAATTGTATTTCAGCTTATAAAAAAGTGATTTTGCGAACTATATGAAACTTGTTATCATTGAACTTTACTCTTTAATTTTCCATCTTTGTGTCGCCATAAGTTTTTTACTTGTAAATAGGTTGTACTTTCATATCAACTTTTTTTGCAGTAAAATTAATTTATAGAATATACAAGTACCTGTATGTCCATTGTGTGGTGTACCGATTCCAGTAGCACGAAATGAACGTCCAGATGCAAAAGTAGGCAATCACATTGATTCTAATTGTAAATCTAATCCTGCGTCAGCAATGAAAGGAAGGATTTATACGAATCGATGTTCACAAGTGTACTGCAAAAAGAGGGAGGTATTGAGGAAAAAATGAAATTTTGATTTAAATTAGTTGACGATCTTTAAAACTCAAGTAGAGTTACAGAAATAATATGCTTTACGTTTCTTTCATGGGTAAAATAGACAATTCTTCTTCAGCTTATACCTATAAAATGTGATGAATGCGGTCAAAATTTCTGTTTAAAGCATCGATTTCCAGCTGATCATGATTGTATCAGAGTGGGAAGAAAACAAGCAGTATCAAGTGCACCGTAAATTTCAATGTCTATTTTGGAAGCGATTTTGTTTCGATTACATTTTTTTCAGCTTTTGGAAAAGATTTTAATCTTACAGTTCACATGTATGATGAACTTGGTCTATTTATATTACAGATTAGCTGCATTAGACCGTATTGATCAAAATCAGTCAACTTTGGAAAAGGCAAATTGCATCTCCCAGGAAAAAGTAAATGCATTGGTTTGTTACATTTTTTAGATTATATTTCATTAATCTTTTCTTTTATTAAATATTTTTCCAAACTGAAAGTGATCACATGTAATTTTAGTCAGAAGAAGAAGCATTAGCTCGTGCTATACAAGAGTCTCTTGTTACATGTGGCAACAAAACCGCTGAAGAATATGATAGAGCGGTTGCGGAACAATTGCAAAGAATTGAGTATGAGTGAGTCTTATTTTATTCAAAAAATTAGAAGTTATGAAATAAATGAATTTTTATAATTTTCTTAGCTCTTGAAACAAAATGTAGAATACTGAAACATTGCTCATCAGAACCTTTCTATTTATATTCAAAGATTTGTTGTTGTGGAACCTAAAAATTTAGGAGATTCTTTTTAGTGATTTAAAAAAGCAACATAAAGATCCAGAAATTTGATATTCGTTTATTTGTGATCTTCAGAAAACATCCTCATCGCGGCGTATCGAGACTAGATGGTATCGGATGTTGTGTTTCGTAATAATAAAATTCTTTTTAAAGTTGTATATGCAGTCGCTTTATAGCGTATTAAGATGCAAAAATTTTGCTTCTTGAATAAAACGTTTCAAAATCCATTCTTTTAAACTTTCTACCTGACTTGAATCTGTAGATAGTTGACAACAGCTTATGTCAGTCATTGATATTTACTTATTATTTCTTGAGTTTTGAAACTTATAATTCTGTTATTGCTCAGGTGATGTCACTTTTTGATTTTTGACCATTTAATTTATTTATATGGGTAATTATTCTTGTTCCTCATCCGTATTGCTGGCATTGGCAAGTTATATCTATTGTTTTGCCCCAATTCATAGGTTTCTATCATTACTCGTATTAAAGTCATTTCTTTTTCTTTCTGATTATAAAACTTGTTTTCAACAGTGTCTTCGATTTTGATAAAGTCTTGATTGATTGCAGGTTACATGGATTTATTTGCCCATTTTCTATAGTAATGACTCTTTGAATAAGATGAAAATAGTAACAAGCAAAAGACATGCAATACATTAATTCTGATGCAACAGACAGGGAATGTAGTAATGTAATTTACTTATGAGTCTTCAAAATCATTTGAAAAGATATCAAACATTGGCTGTCACAGCTTATATTTTTGAAGTTAGCGAACTTTGATGAGGATTTCGATACTAATCTAACATACATGGATGGAATAAGCTGTAGAGTAGCAAAAGCTATTGGGATGTGGCTGATTCTCCAAAATCTGCATCCATATTCGTTTATTTTCAGTAATTTCCAAAATCATTTTCACTGCGAAATTCAATTGTTTAAAAGACTCATTGTCTCATGATTTAAAAGCTGAAGCTTAACTGATCTGCCATGCACATCAGGAAGGATGCGGTACCATCTTCTATTAGGCAATTATTCACATTTGATGTTTGAGGTATTGCTTGCAATAGTTGTGTTTGTAAATACAAAAGTATACTTTAGAAATATAAATGAATATTTGTTATAGCTGCGTCCTTTTACGAAGAAACTTTGTTTACTTTCAGAGCGAGCCAACAGCAGATAATAGCACTCGATGCAGCACGAGCACACCTATTACTCCAAGTTGTTTCTAAGAAATAGTGACAATTCTACATTTTCGAGTAATATTTCAAGCTTTGTGTAGGTACGTAAACGGGTTGGATTCCATTCAATGGCTGATTACACATGAAGAAAAGGTTTATCATCTGATTGGTATCAAAAATCTCACAGACTTGATTTCTAAATATTAGATTTATTGAAAAGTATTTGTGAACTTTTCAGGATATGGTAGCTGACATTGAGTGGTATGAACAAAAGTGTCTGACATTTTGTCTTGACAGTTTTGTCTTAAACTTTTTTTAGTTGTAACAATATGAAGACAAAATAGTTTGCTATTTCATATAAATTTATATATATAATGACAAAGTAATTTTGAAGATATATGTAGTAATGCATCAAACGGTTTTAGAATGAAATAAATGGCTTGGCTTTCACTTCACCATGCAACAACCATAATTCTGGTAAAATCAATGCTTACGCCAAGCATTTTATCTATGATCTGCCCCGCAAGTTTTCTAAGTGCCGAGTTTGACAATGTTTTTTACGGACTAACTTACAATAGTCAAATAGGTCAAATGTAAGTAAGAAATAGCTGCTTTTGCAACTTTGCAAAAATCAGTCATTTAAGGTTTTTAAATCCTGATTAAAACAACTGAAACTTAATCACATTTATAGTTAGCTCTTGTAGATGTCCACCTGACAACGTCTTCTATTCGTACATATGTTGCAATGAGACATATATGGAATGTTGTATTAAATTCGAACTTTGGTTCATGTAAGTTTCAATATCCCTCATGCTAATTTGCTTTTTTATCTTTATATTGGCTTCTTTTTTTGAATTTTTAGTAGCCAAAAAAATTGCTAAGTTTATAATTGCAGAATACTTTTGATGGTAACGATTATTTCGCTCGTTCTTTGTTGCTTATGCTGTCTTTTTGGAGGTATTTTATTCACAAGACGTAATATGCAGAACTGACGAATTTCCCAGCAAAATGAATATAATGAGGAATAGATAACGTCACTAATTATTGTTCTGTATTTTGACGAGTTTTGTGGAAACATACATTAGTGCTTATTGATGTATTACGAATCAATTCACAATAAAATATTTCATCATGCGACTTTGTATACCAAAACTTTATTCTTTCTAATTTTATCAACTGATTATAGTCTTGTGCGATATTAAAAGTGTGAGTTTTGTACTGAAATCCCAAAGTTTTGGTTGCCTTTTATACATTTTATACATACACACATATCAAACTTCTCAGCAAAAAATTGCAAAAATTAAAGAAATGAAAGAAATTAAAATGAAAATCGAGAAATTCGTGCGAAAATTAATTCTTGAAATTCAAATTTATCACATCAAATGCCGCCTTGCTATTTAGCTTGTATAATGCAACAAAAATCTAAAATGAATGTGAATGTTATTCAGTACAGAATACCCTGATTTCATTCTAAATTGTATTTCAATCATCTATGCCATCGAAATATTAATAACGAGATCTTATTTTTAGTAGTAACTAATTTTCAGGAATAGATAACGTCACTAATTATTGTTCTGTATTTTGACGAGTTTTGTGGAAACATTAGTGGTTATTGATGTATTACGAATCAATTCACAATAAAATATTTTATCATGCGACTTTACATGCTAAAGATCAGTGTTGAAGATGAGAAACTTTATTGGCTTCCGCAAATAATGTTCAAAGAAAAAAATTTTCAAAGAAACTTTTCTGTTTGCAATATTACCCGTAAATTTAATTTATTTTCTCTAAACTCTCAATATCAGGCGCTACATTTATTTAAAACTATTTGTAATCGAAATGGAGTAAATAATTCACTATTTAGTTTTTCAGAATTAGAAACAGACCATTTCAACAAATATTGAAATGTCTGGAATTTCTAAGCAAAAATGATTTGTGATTCTTAGTCACAATATGAATCAAACTATTTTAATTAAGCAAGTCTTACTTGGAAATTCCTCATCAATAAGCAAAATGGTTTTTATTTTAAAAATTTTCAGTAATATAATTAATTAATTTAAACAGCGGAGGTTATTCTTCTTTTTTTCATAATTGATTCTGGCACTGGATTGTGTTCTGGCATTCTCGCTGCACTCGTCCCGCGCTCAGTTCTGCTGTGCTGGTCTCCGCTGCTTCGTCCTCGTCAAATCCACAGCGCTGATCGAATGAGATGCTGAAATAAAGATGGAGATGATTAAATTCTTAAAAATAGCACGATTAGCCTGAATGGTTGCTATTTAATTTATACCAAAAACTTTTCTTTTGAAAGAAAAAAAGTAATTTTCGAATCAGCACTTGCAACCGCAAATGAATTTTAGCAAAATTTTTACTCACTATAAATATGAATTGCTAACTGTATTCAGTTCTTAAAAATTTTGATCAGCGACTACATTCATTTGATATGGTAGTCAATTCCAGTAATTAAATAGGAGTGACAGTAAGATAATATGCAGACATAAATTAATTACAATCACTCTGACTTCAGATTGCTACTATGTATTTGCATCGATATAAAATCATCTTAAATGTAATCTCTGTTGTTACCGAATTGACTATCATCAGAAATCATTTAATAATCAATTCAATCATTTTTATAATTCACCTAATAATAGGTAGTATCATAGTGTCACTCCTATTTAATAACCGGAACTGACTACCATGTCGACTATAAATAATACCTTTATGGTTATAGGTTTGTAAACTTTAGTGTGCAAATTCATAATAATGCCCAAAAATCCGTGCTGACTAGCTACCAATCTTGCGTATTTTAGTTAAAAATGTGAGTAACTGTTGCATGCAGCTATCACTTTCTTCGTTTCTCCCAGCTGTTCGTTCATTGCTTGCAAATCTACTATCTCTTCAGCTTTCCCTGCTTCCTCCTAACTTTGTCCTTTTATTTTCTTGCTTGGAGAGAAAATGAGTACTTATTTACTTCAGCAAGAGGGCAAACATTTGCTTGCGGTGTTTTACTTCAAATGCTATCTATCCTATTTGTTTCTTTCATTCTTGTTAAATCAATCAATTTATTTAAATTTCCAATCAGAAAATTTGAATAAACCTTGAGAATTTCTCTGCTTTTTGACTTCGCTTTTTGGCTATATTTTATTTCATAAGCACAATTATTAACCAACCACCATCGTTATTAACAGATTATTATTGATTACGAATGATTAATCACATAATGAGCGATTAAGAATAATGCCTCTACATCAAGTTGCGTTTATCTCGAAGGGAAATTGTCATGATTCGTTCACCTCATCTACTTCGTCTGGATCCGAAATCGACTACATGCAAAACATCAAAGCAATGCTGGAGAAGTTATCGAGTCAAGTGAGTTTTTAAACAAGATAAAGTCGAAATTTGCATGAACTGACAAATTACTCTGTTCTTTGCTTTCAAATTAAATGTTAAACATATAATTTGGGAGCTGGCTGCCTTTGTAGCTAAAATGTAAGCTCAATTCAAGTTTCTTTCCTTGAAAATTTAAAGTGGGACAAAACTTGAGCTTGTAGAAAAACAATGTTTGCATATTTTAATCGTAAGAAACGTCGGACACTTATAGAATTTGATAAAGTACTTTATAGGTTTCTAAAGACGGTAACTCCCAGTTGCAGCGTCTCATAAACAATATAGAAAATCCAGAGAAGACGAAACCAGTAAAAGCAATATCACTTGGTGAATTGAATACAGTAGATTTGTATTTCATTATCATAGCCATTTTGGAGAGAAGAATTATCACATGTGAAGAGGAGAATGATGCTTTGAAGGAAGCGTTAAAGAAAGCATTTCGTCGTATTACCACACTAGAAGAACAGGCAGGAATCTCGAGAGCAAGTAGGAAAGGCTTCAAAAAAGAAAAGTTCTTCGAAGCTTCTACGTCATCTTCAAAAACTACCTCAGCTTCTGATTGACAACGTTCAACACTAATATTTCTTTTGTTGGCATTTGCAAAGAACCTGAAATTTTTGAGTTATTAAGCAAGGATTGATTCCCTTACTTTATCCTTTCTCACTGTAGAACTCTCATTCTCACTGCTTTTAATTCATATTACAAGATATGGGTGCAACGCTAAATATGCCTTAATTTTATTCACAACTTCCATCATTCACAAAAAATTCGAATTGCTGGTCTCAAAATTTAGCATTATCATTGCTATCATTCATTAACAAAAAATGACTCATTTTTCTTGAAATTTTTTGAACTGCCTTGTTTTAATATTTATATATTCGCATAACACACTTTCTCATAATGTTCTTGTCAAATTGTAAATACAGTTGTTTCCGCATTTAGTACCTGCATACTTTTTTTTATAAGTATGCAAAGTATTTTTTGAAAATGTTTTTGAATTGGTACTTCACAAAACTGCTTTTACGCAAATATTAATATTGAAGGTGCTTATTTAGTCACGTGTAAATGAGCAATACCTTTCTCTTTGCTGTTTGGGTTAAGAATTGGTCGGTGCACTCATTACCACATTTGTTTATTTGTCGACATGATAACAATAAATGTCAAATTTTGTAGAATTTTTGCATGAAGCATTCACTACATTTATTTTAGAATGTAATAATAAGCTACGTAACTCTCTTGCACCCTCATATTGTTTCATATATTTTCTGAGATTTAATTGTAGTATCCAACAAATAAATGATAGTTTCTTCGAGACTACGAACATTATTTCTGTTGAGAACTGAGTTGTTTAGCTTGCAAACTTTCTGTCTAAACCAAAGCAATCACAACAAATGTTAAGCCCTTCTTCACATATGGTATGCAACGTTGCTGACTGCATTAAATTGTAATAAATTCAGCTAATTTTCAAATATCTCAAAATGACTATTACTTTTAATTAAAATATGACTATAAACTGTAAATTTCTAAACTTCAGTTGAAACATGAACTACACAAATCTGTCCCGAAACAATAACGGTTTCAACTATTTCCAATAATGCATTCGCTCAATAAAAAACTTCAGTATATTGAGTGGTTCACTTGGAGCGGCTGGTTCAAGAAATATAAAATGGAGGTAAAAAGAAAAAGTCTGCATTTGGAATCATATACGAAAACAATGGAAAAACAAATCTTCACTGTTGTGCCATCTGCAGCTATGTGAAAGGTGTGAGAGAACATACAGCTTGTACCGGACAAAATGATCACTCTTGAAGCCCTCGTCCGTGGAATTGAAACCGCACGAACCAAGTAGCCAGGAGAGGTGCTGAAAGCGGCCCTTGACCGATTCGGAAGAATGCCAAGAGGGAGATGACATTGTGTCGTTTCTTTGTATAGCGAGAAGTTTTCGTGTGCTATTACCCTTGAAGAAATGAAGAAGCAAGCGATTCAATGATCACCGGTATGCTATTGCCCCCTTTCTCCCCTTCACCTTCGACCCCACTCCTCCAAGTCAACGACTGATATTGCAAGGCAGCTGCAGATGGCACAACAGTGAAGACATGACAAGGCTAGAGAAGAAACTATTGGGGTGGAGGCAGGCACAGAAAGGAAGGTAAGATTTACACAAAATAGAACGGACTTTGGCCAATGAAAAACTTGGAGATGAGATTTTAAAAGAGGCAAAGAAAGTGTATGAGGGGGATCAATCAATCTTATACTTGCTCTGAAGCGTGATTGTCATGAAGTGTTAGGCATATTGACAGTATAAAAGTTTAGAAGTTATGATACCCGATATGCATTCAAAATCAAGAACGCCAAATTCGAGCTTTTCAGAAGACGGTTCTATAGAAATCACTTGTTAGCCACAAGTAAGGACAGAAGAAATCAGAATTCTGGATGACGATATGGAATTCGAAAATGAGGGATGATGACAATATCCGGCACACCGAATATCTGGAAAAATCATATAATGTGGTTAATTTTGATTTTTGCTTTATTGGTTCTGGCGCTGGATCGCATTCCAGCACTTCGTTCCTACAATGTTGGCTTTCCAGCTCCAAACATATTTCTATCTTGTAGATAACAGTATCGTGCCATGCCTCATCTTGCGGGGTAATGTGTCCGTATCGTAGGCACTTAGATGAATCAAAGATGGACGAGATTTTATTCGTCCGCATCTTGTTTAGCTTTGTACGGTGGGTTTTCTTTTCTATTTCGCTATACAAGAATGCCTTCTGGGTTGTTAATCCGTTTCCAACGGTAGGATTTTCTGCGAGGTTGTGCTTAGTCTTTAGATAGAGTACAATAATTGCAAAGTACATGTTATGAGCTTTCTCCTGCTTCAGAATCGTTGCCCATATTTCTTCTGATACAAATTGGTGCGGTATCTACAAGAAAATTATGTAGTTGGAGAAGCATAAGCTCGCTCTTCTGCTTAACATTATGAAGTCCACATCCTAACTTGTCCCTTGGCAGGTGCAGTCTTTCCAAACATGCAGGTTGCTTGTAAATTCCATATTTGATTAGTAACTGCCTGATATCGTGGTCTATAGCCTTGAAGTATTCTGGCTTCAGCTTAAGCACCTTGATGTAATAATTTGTCAAACCTATGACGTGCTCATTCACTGCCTTGGTAAAGTTCTTGCCATTTAGTGCAGTTTTAGCTAATCGCTCAATTATCACTAAAATCTATGCTCAAACTTTATCATAGCTTTCACGGGTAGGTGCGCTAGTCCTGTCTTCCACTATTCCAAGGTATTTATGCCCTGAATTCCTTCCAATAGCGCACAGAAAAATAAATAAGAATATATTCGCATTACAAAACAAGCAATAATTACTAAAAAGTAGTTCTTGGAAGTAAAGAAAAAACCAAATGAATTCGCGATTAATTATTTAATGAAAAAGTTAGCTCATCAACCACTCATAATAATGATCTGTAAAAAATAAAGTATTAAAGGTATTACAAATAAAAGGATATTTACATTAGAGAAAGCGACAATAATTCATATTAATAAATCCTTGTTGAGGGCTTTGCCAAGTATCAATGGATAATGTCACAAAATTTCACATGAATAATATCGACAAATAAAGGTAACGGTAGCTGGAATGAAAGATAGATTTGGTATGATTTTACAAACGAAAGAACAAAAGCAAATAACACATGCTTAACTGTACTAAATAACACGCAAAAACCATGAATTTGTACATAGCAAACTAAAGTGTCTAATATGAATGCTCAACAAGAGAAAACTTTACGTTAGACTCTACAAATACTTGTATAACTTGGACATGTTTAATCTATTAAGAATAGAAAGCTGATATAATTCCTGTCTAAGACCGAATAAAATACGCTAATTTTTCTGAACCAACCAAGTGCGTCAGAGTAACTAATGAGAAGCTAACTGCTGTCAGCTACATACAATGCAACGAATGAATGAAGGGTATTTTGATGAAAAGGCAATCTACAGAAAAGCACGAAGATTCTTTGTAATACCCAAAAAGCATCTAAATAAAAAAAATGAAATATCGATGACAAACGACACTGCTGAGATGGATAAAAAAATATAGTCAAAACAAACTCGTATTTAATGAGACGGCGAAATATGAAATGAACTGAAGGGAACATATTTACTGGGGTTAGTCAAAATATCGATAAATCTGAAAACAAAACCAAAAACCATAAAGTCAAATACAAATGATTAACCACTCACAGGAAAAAAGCCGATGCAAAAATGCGATCTTCATCAACGCCAGTTTTTATGCAGAACGGCAGAACCGTTCGAAATCAAATTATCTGTAGTTTATGCAAAAATATGCAATTTAGCTATGAATTTTGATAACGGTGAGAATACTACCAAAAATTTTTTAGAAAAGTGTAATACATTAAAAAAAGCATTGAAAATTTTCCTGATTGCGTCGCTATTTTTTTTTGGAATGCATTAGAGATAAAGAAACATATCATGTAATCATGATTACTACAGCTCACATGCTAATAAAAGTAGATTCATTAAACTTGGCAAGCAATTTTGACTGACACTATTTTTAAACATGAACTAGACAAGTTTTTGGCAGACTAATTATTTTCTCAGAGATTAAAAAAACACTTCAGCAAAGCAATTTACATGACTGAACAGGAAAATGATTTGAAAACAATGTTTAAAAAAATCTACATTCTACCGCGATCAAACTCACTTAAGCAATAAATGTATTAAATCAAGAAAATCGATATATGTACATGTATATACATATATCGATTTACATGAGTGTCAATTTATATTTATCTAATAACTGATTTAACTGAATTACAAGATTGTACAACAACGGCATACAGCATTTCGACTTGGCTGTCTTGATGCAGGTGGGGTTGTAGGTGCAAAGTAAGCGTGAACTTCAACGTCAGGATTTAGATTCTAAAAAGGAATACTATTTCATAATTTACTGTTTTTCTCAAAGAAATAAAAACTAGCAAAAATAACTCAAACCAATGAAGGAGTTCAAGCGAACAAAAATTTTTTTATTAAAACTCTTGATTACTTTTTCTGAAGCACTAATCCAATTTATCATTAAAAAGTTTTAAAAAGTATGACAAGATTGGACTGTCTTAACAGAACATTTATCACGACAATGTTTATCACATAATAACAGATAAAAGAAAATGGAAATTTTTGGATTTGAAAAATTTGTGAGAATATCAGACAGAAAATATTGCAGGACATTTCATATAAGCAATTTAAACAATGAATTCAGATATCCTGAAATAATTTTTCGGTCATTCAAACGCATTAAATAGGAAAAGCTGATACCAAAAACAGTTTTTTTGGTGAAAATTGTTTTTACAACACATATTTTCATACCACAGCATGTGATCACTTACTTAACAATGCACTGAGTTACCATTTGAACTTTTAGTTCAAAATTATGAACAGATATTCGTAAAATTTCCGAAGAAAGTACAAAAATCATTACCTTAAAACGCTTGATAGCATCTTTGGTAATATTTTGACAGTCATACAAATCAACTCGCTGCAAGCTGCGCACTTGTCTCATATAATCGAGACTGATGTCGGTTATCTGAGGGCAGTTATCCAATTCCAGAACTTGAATTCGCTCTTTCAAATGGTGATTCAAACAAAGTTGCCTTAAACCACCATCAGTAATGAGTTCGCAGTGTGAAAGACTCTATAAAATACAAACTGACGTGCTAATTTTTTCAAATTTGGTGGAAACAAATAGAAGGAAAGTGTGAAAAATCTTTAAACTACTGCAATTGAATAAAAGAAGTCTATGACTTCAGTTGACATTCCAATCGTTTCATTTTTATCTGCTCAAAATAGAATCAAAAGTTGATGACGCTTCTTCAGTTAAAATCATGTTTTCATAGCTTTAAGCAATTATTATTAAGTATTTTTTTACTATTTCTTAGAAATAAAATAATCTTAACACATTACTTAAAAATATAAAAGTTACTCAAAAATTGGTAGAGCCATTTTACAACAGGTAGAGCCATTTTACAACAGTTCAAAAATTGGTAGAGCCATTTTACAACAGAAATACGCCGTAATTACAATAATAGTAATAGGGTATTAAAAATGTTTAACTAGATTTTTGTTATACTGCAATTATCTGTATAAGTATCAGTTTACTGTAAAGCAAGTAATATTTAGTGTAATAAAATGATAGTTATAGAATAGTGAGTAAACTTAAATTACAAATAAAGTATGATATTTACTTTAGAATTAAGTTAAAATATGATTAGAAGCATTCTTTTAATCAAAAGTACTTCCTATATAAATAATAAAAGGAATGAGAAAGTGTTTACCAAATTAAGAAGACATGGACATCCCTTGCTGAAATTGTCTAGCGTATTGTCAGTCAGTAAAGAACAATCTTCTAGATCCATCCTTTCAAGTTCATGACAATTCTTGGCTAAAATGCCGAAGCCTTGATCAGTTAGTAGTGAACAACCCGCAAGTTCGAGATCTCTGAAAATATTTTCATAACGCAGTGATCGATTCGCACTTTTAGCTATTGAAGTTATAAATTTCTGGTCATCAATCAGAATTTTCATAAGCTACCAAATCAAAGTTACTTCAACAATTGCAAATAACTGCAGTGGTCATTATATTTTATTTTTCGATATTAGCTTAAAGTTAGTAAAATTTTTTAAGCTGCAAATTTCAGAAAGTGTTTTAAGCCAAATTAGAAACAAGCAACAAGTTTTTTGTAATCTCCTTCTTGCACTTAGCTTTAAATCATGATCAAGCACTGATTCTGAGCAGAAAATTAAAGAACAAAAATTAATTTACGATTTAAAAGGAATTTAATGCAAAAAGTTTATTCATCATTATTTCCTAACAATTGCTTTAAAACAAAAACAGGCATCTCCTTATGAAAAAACATGATCTGAATTACTTTAATCTGTGGCATCCATTAGCCAAAGAAATCAAAGCTTGGTCCGTTATCTGGCTACAAGAAGACAAGCAAAGGTATTCTAATTGTGCACAGCCAGCTGCAAGATCAGCTACCGTTTCATCGGTAACAAAACAACCAAGCAAATTAAGCGTCCGTAATCCCGCACAAAAACTACGCATTTCCGTGAAAACACTTTCCGTTAACTGTTAAATTCAAAAAGTTACTTCGGTAGAAAACGCGAAATAAAATTATTTATATAACATTTTATTCATGTTCCCGAAATCCAACTTCAATTATATCTACAAAAAGATTGCTTTTGCTACAACTCTTTATGATTGGTTTACAAAGTATTTTCGTGAGACACATTAAACTGACACAGAATTCAAGTTTTAAATTTAAAATCAAAACTGAAAAAAATTAAATTTGAAATAAAAACTGCTTATTCGAAAAAACTAAAGACTTGAAACCACATATAGCACGGGCAATTTCCTTATTCCGAATATCCTTTTCTTTCTAACAAAAGATTATCACTTTTCAACTCCTTCAAATCTTTTGCTAATAAAATGTGATTATTTCCAACAGTAGCTCAACTTTTTTTAATTTGTGTGTTTCCCTGAGATTTTGAAATAGGTAAAAGATTTGAATCCTAGTCAAGAAAAATTTCAAGTTTCTGCAACCTTAATTTTGAGATTTTTTTCACCCAAAACTCTATTATATCAAAATCATTTCAACAGTTGTAAAAAATGCAATGGTTATTTTATTCTATTCTTCGATAACATCTTTACTTTATGGTAAATTTTTTGAGCCAGTAAATCTTAGAAAATATTTCAAGTCAATATGTAAAATTTCTGAATAATCCTCACTCCTTCACATCCACGACAAATTAACGTGTTGAGCTTAGCACAACCTTGCAGAATTGTTTGAACACCTTGATCTTGTATATTTTCACACCAGCTAATGTTCAGATATTCCAAATTTTTACAGCCCTGGCTAGAAAAAAATAGTTTAGATGAATTTTTAAAAGTAAGAAGAGACTGTACATTTGAATACTTTTTTATCTCTACTAAATCAAAATGAACTTCATAAGTTTTTAGTACTTAGCTTTGAAATGTCATTCTTTGATTAAAAAATAAAATTCATCAACTAAACATCATTATATCTGAAATCTGAATCCAAACATTTCGATAACTCAACTCTCCATCTCATTCAATCAAATTTGTAATTATTGAAAAAAAGTAACTTTTACCTTATTGCATCAAGAGATTTATCAGTTATTGCAATACAATTTTCCAAATCAAGCCATACTAGTCGATGACAATTTCGTCCTAAATATTCACAAGTCCTGAAATAGAACTCAAAACTTTTCTCTACTCTCACCACATTAAAATTCCTTAAAATCAGAATTTTACCCCTTTTTAATCTACGAATTTCAAAGTAGTGCACCAACTCAAAATGGATATAATTAAATCAATACCAAATCTTCATGTTCCACTCCAATGTTACAAAGCGATCATATGCGAAAAGCCCTTCATTAAATTCTTTAAAACTTTTAAAACTCAACTAAATACTTAAAAATATGAAAATAACGCCCTATATAAGTAAAAAAAACATGCAAACACCTAATGAGTACTTAAATATGAAAAGATCAAGAATATATACATGACTTTGAATACGAATTGGACGCGGTAAACAATCTCGAAGAAAGTCGACTCGCTTGTACTTGGAGTGGTAAACCAAGCGGCCGATGAATATGCCACACAGAGTACCCCCAAGTCAATGACTGATCTTGCAATGCAATTCCAGGTGGCACAACAATGCTATGAAAATATGACAAGGCAAAAAGAAGCCATCGAGATGGAAGGCAAGCATGGAAAAAAGATAACTGCCAATTACTTCGACGAAACGCCTATAGAGCGGTATTTAACCGGTGAAACACTTGAAGGTGAAAACCTGAGGAAGGCCAAGAAGTATATGAGGGAGATCAATCTCATACTTGCTCTTAAGCGTGACTATCATGAAGCGTTTAAGCATACTGACAGACAGTGTGAGACTTTACGAAAGTAAAATTAGAAGTTAGGCTAATCGATGTGCATTCAAAATTCAAAATGCCAGAATTCAGCTGTTCAGAAAATAGTTTTATAAGAAACTAAATGAAGACCAGCCTGTTAGCCACAAGTGTATGACATTTTCCCATCTAATGTCGAATTTGGTGAGACAGTTTCCAATTTGCCAAGCTGGAAGGCGGCGGGTCTTGATGGAATCTTTAACTGCTTAATAAAGAAGTATACCTCCTAGCATACAGACTTTTACCAAATAGTAAGAAGAATTGGCCCGGATGGAAAGGATCAGGACTTGTGATTTTACAAAAGATCTATCTACCTGATTCCATAAGGTGTCCAAGTTCAAAATGCGAAAGAGCAGGTACTCTTGAATCTCGCGGTATGCAAAGAGTATGGAAATCAGTTAAGCACCACGATGTTTCTTACCGTCATACCACGTGGTGCTTGACTGATTGGTGCTTAACTTAACTGAGCGTCCGATTCAATTAGTCACCACTACCTGATTAAGTGTATTGAAAGACTCAACACGCCAACGTGGCTGGCAGGTTTCTGAGAAGCATCACCTTCAAATGGTCAGTTACATTGAAAAACAATGGAGCAACCACAACAGAGAAAAAAATACAGCGGGGAATTTCCAAGGTGACTTCGCTGTTGTTCGTTTTATGCATGAATCCGTTGAGTCGTAGGCTCAATATCATATACTCAAAGGTGGAGCTTCCCACCGATCAAGAATACATGTAATTATTCAAGGAAATCATTTATTATCAAGGAATCCATTTATTATTTACGGATAATTTCAGGCTTTTGTTACGGACGAGGATATCATGAAAGAAACTGCACCAAACGGCATGAAAGCAGTAAATGAGCACGCCATAGGACTAATAAATTACTGTACTGGGGTGCTCAAACTGGAACCAGAAGACTCAGAGGACTTCCGAGCAACTGAACATGATATCAGACAGTTACTAATTAAATACGGAATTCACATCCAACCTGCTTGTTTGGAAAGACTGTATTTGCCAAGGGAGGAGCTAAGACATGGTTAGTAGAAACTGCGCTCATATCTACTAGGAACAGGAAAAGACTCACAACATGTACTTGGCAATTATTGTGCCCTACCTTCAGACTATATACAACTTCGTAAGAAATCGAACCGTCAAAAAGGTATTAGCAGCTTAAAAGGCGCTTTTGTGTAGCAAAACAGAAAATAAAATTTGTCATGCAAAACTACATAAGATGCGCAAAAATGAGCTAATTTCTATGTCAGATTCATCAATGCTGTTAGATTTGGAAACAGTACCCTACAAGATGAAGCACGATACTGTCATCTCCAAAATAGAAATATGTTTGGAGCTGAGAAAGGTATGTGGCAACATTGTAGGGATCGTGTGAAGACAGTGGACCATCTGGCAACGCATTGCAAAAAAATGTTATATCACGATTATACTAGAAGACGAAATTAAGTTAATTTGGCAGTATGGGAAAATAAAAACTAACGAATCGGTGACTCGTTTACATTTATACAAGGAAAGATGTTCGATATTTGGGCATTTTAATGTGAATGAACGAAGTGCATTTTCTTGCACATTTTCACATCCACGTAAGCTTAACTTCTTCAGGAAACCACCACATCGTCTAGCCAAGTTTTCTATTACTGGAGTCTGAAATGTTACTCAGTATAAGTAGAAAATAATTATTCGGTTAAATACTTGTTATGAAACGTATTTTCTGACTGCAGAGTATTTCTACAGAAAAACTGGTTTACAATTTTCACTTTCTCTTTGCGCTCTGCTATTCGGTAAAAAAATTACTAGCATGATTTTTAACGTAAGGTTTTCGTAAGATTTTTTTAACGTAAGGTTAAAAAAATCTTTAGGTAATTCGCTTCAAGAAAAGTGAAACTTTCTCAATTCCTTTCTAGCATCTAGATTTTTTGAGAGCAAATCCAACGGCCTATTTTTAGAAAAAAAATAAGAGCTTTTGAAGATACGAAAACCACTAGATTAATTTATCATTTAAATATTATTAAATTCCTTTATATGATCTCTGTTATAATGATATTCATAATCAACTTAGTTAACTCAGTTTCATTTAATTATTTGCTCTTTAAATGCATATTTTCTGACATGATATTGAATTCTAACAGCAGAGAAAAAACTAAGTCTTGTGCAGATCTATTTCAAGCAGAAAAAGATTTTAGTACATATCAAATTAATTTAAATGATTTATGCAAATTTTAAGGCATACATTTCAAATTTACGAAATTGTAGTTCTGATAAAGAGAATTAAGGTTAAATTGAAGTAGCAGAGGTCATTCAGCAGATGTCATATAGCAATCAGACGATTATTTTCTGTAACATTAAATTAAGTAATGACGATTGTGCAGATGTCTCGTAACATTTATGCATTTGTGAAATCAAGTTTTTATTACCAACTGGAATGCAATAACCTCTTGCACTTCTTTTCTATGACAGGTTTAGAAATTTAACTTTGAATTAAATACAGGACAATATGATTACCATGATAGATATTTTCCAAAACATCATACAGATCATGCCAATAATCATTACGACACTGAAGCAAAGTAATCGATGACAATAAAATCTTGGAAGAAATGCCAGTAATTGAAAATTTAACTACAATTCCTGATGCAATTAAAAATTTTTAACAGCTTACTTTAATATCTTTTTGAAACTGAAAGAGATCAACTTGCTGCCAGTTACTGCCATCAAGCGCCAAAAGATTCCAATGCCGACATGTTTGGGCACAACGGCACAAAGCCGGAATATCCAAAAATGAAAAAATCCTGGAATTGGCATTAAAAATGGATTACAATAAATAATAAAGACTAATGAATAACTGAATTTGAAAACATTACACAGATAATTTTGCATTAAAGCGTAAACAATGTTAATGCAATTTAAACAATGTTAATGCAATTTTTCATACCAGATGAAAGTTTCACCTAAGGATAAGTTCTTTTGGCAGAATTCGATTAATAAGTGGCTGATCAATTTGAGCAGGCAGCAAAGTTGTTATGAGATACATCTGCAACAAAATTTCGAACAAATCAGACCCAGAAACAAAGCAATTAGTCAGAATGATAATTTTTTGCAAACAGCAATATTTTCCATCAGTTTGTGAAAAATTTAGAGAGTTTACTGCAACTTTGGTCGGTTAAACGAAATATATGCTAACTTCCCCTCAAACGATTTCATTTTTATTTCACTTTTTCGATAAAAAATTTTAGTTCTCCATGGAAAACTAGTACAGATTGTACAGTCTCTTCAAATACCGAAATAGAATTTAGCAAAAACATTGCAAATGTTTTTACAGAGTTTGTTTAAATGCTTTAGACTTGTTTCATAAACTACTAGTAAGACTAAAAAATACACTTTTAATCAATTAGAAAAATGATAACTGCAATGGCAAAGATTTTTGACAAGAGTAACGGATGAAGTTAAAATTGATTTAAATATTAAAATTAATATTTTGAAAAATACACAACAAAAGGTAATGACAACCAAATAATTGTCTCAAAAATATGTTCAAAATTATCTAGCTTTAGGGAATTTCATCAATCATTATCTAACGTTAGAAGGCGTAAAGTAGATTTTAGTTAGCAATGCTATTTTGCATAAACTGAAGGATAGATGGAAAATGAAACGTTTTGCAAAAGAAAATGTTGCAAGAATCGAAAAAATGAAATGATACCTCAAGCAATTCTAATTTTGTCCAACAAAGCAAAAATTTTTTCAATTCCAAGTCATGATTTTATTTCATCAAATTTTCCAACTTGCAATACTCTGCATAAAATGAAGGTCAATAAAAGAGAAATAATTTCAACTAAAACAGAAATGAAGAAAAAGGTCTGAGACAAATGCCTCAAATGAAATTACATTTTTTCTTCATCGACACTTTACTAAATTAAATTATCCAAAATCATTTTTGGCAACGAGAAAGTCTCCTTGACATTCTTGACAGTTCAACTTGTCGAGTTTCTGCACCTCAAGAACATGCGAATCTAGTCATAAAAAAACGTCTTGCAAGGACAGTTGTTTCGAGAATGTTATACTATAATAATTATAGTTTTGTTGTAATTGACTGCGACTCACCAAGCAGAGATATCTTTGCTTGCACATCAGTACTCACTTCAGTAATCATTTTCAAAATATTCTCCATTTACATCATTACGCAGCGAGAATATCATCAACTTTCTCATACAATAATAGTACAAATCTCAATTTATAATTATAATTTAATACGTTTGTAATAATGAAAATGAAAAAAATATGAAATAAAATTTTTTGATTTTTGAGAAAGAAAAATGTTGCAGAGAACTGTAATACTAGCTA
The DNA here is from genome assembly GCA_900618365.1 of Thelazia callipaeda. Taxonomy (NCBI): domain Eukaryota; kingdom Metazoa; phylum Nematoda; class Chromadorea; order Rhabditida; family Thelaziidae; genus Thelazia; species Thelazia callipaeda. The sequence goes on from UYYF01000129.1 coordinate 23,932, forward strand.
CAAATTTATGGTAGAACAAACTTCAAAAGCATTTTCAAGCTGAATCAAAAAGTTATATGAATCGTATCGCGAAATCATGACTTTCATTAATGTCTCTTATCGAGGAGAGTCTACGAAAGTAAATACACATTTAAATCGTTGACTGATACATGAAATTAATGACTGTAATTGTATGAAACAAAAGCTTTAAAGTTGTTAAAATTGCTTACGATAAAAGTCTACATTCATCAATCGTAATAATTAACATTACAGCTGATAAATTACAAATTACGATGAAAATAAAATTTTGGTGCTCAATAACGTAACATTATGTATCTCAGATAATGATATGATGAGAGCAAAATATTGGAACTGACAACGATAATACGTTGTTGATTAATGCATCGATATTGGAATAGTTTTCGAGCGATACACTTCGCTGATTGTTACAAAGCAAAAAAGCTTTAATTCCCGAAACAAATTTAGGCTTGGAACTGCTTTCGTATTCTATTAATAGAATTTTTGCGCAATCATTAGCATATTAAAAAGATTAGCTGCCAGAGCAAAGAAGACAAAACACGTCCAGTTCCAGAAAGCAACACTTAATATGAAAAGATGGTATAAAATCAATCAATCACTGCTAGCAAGAAAAAATTTAATTGTAAACACTTAATGGCATTTTCTTCTCAGATCAAACTATACTAACAGCTGAGATATCAATCCTAGTACAAAACTGTTCCAAAATGAGATTTCCTTAAATTAATTCAGCAAACATAGCCTAAGTCGACATAATCAATAATAATCATTCATTACATCTTTCAAACCCCAACTAATTTCATACTTATTTCCTTTTAATAACCGAACAAACACGCTAATTTATGCTACTCTTACTTTTCATCCATAAAAATAATAATCTCCATTGTTCATAGATGAAATTTGAATTTCTAGAAAATTCTTTAATTTAGGCTAAAAATGCAAATGCTAAGTCATGACTACGTCATATGTAAATGCATAAAATGCATAAAGCTCGCCAAGAATGCGTCATGACATTTACACTAGATGAAAATGTGAAAAGCAGTGAATTAGTAGGTAGGAAAGCGTTGCATACAATTTAGACAGCTAACTGTTCATTGCATCTATACTTTTGTAGAAAGAATTTATTTGCAGTTTTTTCTTTTTTTGCTGCAAGTTATTACACACAATGCAAAAAATGCAAGCAAAATAAGAGGCATAGAGTGGGAGATCAGAGCAGAAGGAACGAAAATGCCAAAAAATGAAAGGAAGAACAATAAAAATTAAAAACTCATTTTAAGCTGCGCTTTCATTATTCAAATTATCAATTACGTCGACTGCATTCAAAACTACGATTGAATTTACCAACAGCAAATGTCATTTAGCCAAATTCTATCCACCTGTTACGAAGACTATCCTAAAATGACTGCCCAACACTCTCATGCTCATCTAAGTTAGCTTATATTTTCAAACTCATTCACATTATTCTACACTTTACTCTTTCTCTTCCTATTGTATTTTCTTCCACTACATTCATTATACGTTGTTTTTATAAGCAAACTATCATAATTTTATGTGGGAAAAAAAGCACATACAAAACTATTTACTCAAAATTCTTTTTCATCGCAATTTACTTTTGAATATAGAATGCTGCAATGAAGAGAAATAAAAACCATACAAAATGAGTCTACAACATTAATCTCACGCCTTCATTTCAGCCAATAAAACTTGAGAGTATACAAAATTCTATTTATTTTGCAATAAATCATGAGCTAGCAGGAAGTAAATTAAATCTTATTCGAGGATATTTCTGACGATTTGCAAATAAGAATTAATTTACTTCAAGATCGTACAGTTTACTAAACTGAACAGAGAGCCGAATTTGATTATTCATTCTCATATCATTTTTCTGTCAACGAAATGAAGAATTTTTCGGCCAAAAGCTTCTGTAAAACAACAAGAAAAAAATAGGTCTCAGGAAAATTTTTCAAAATATTAAAAGGAATAATAAATGCAACGACAGATGTATGACTTTGTTGAAAGTTAACTCGTAACTACCCAACAGCAACTTAATGTCATTTATTTTGTATTCACAGCAAACAAAAAGTCGAAGATATTCCAGAAGCGATACTTCCAAACTTAATTTTTCTAAACAAAAAGGGACTTAATTTACTGCATAATAAAATGAACAAAAACAAAATGTGAATAGCTTGAAACTCACACATACAGCAAGTGGGATTACATCTGAAAATTTGTAAATAATCATCACAGATGCTTACCTATTTCACAGTTCTCATGAAATGGTAACAAGAGAGAAATTTAGCTTGAATGTTAAGAATTTCTCAAACAGCTGACATTTTTCTTGCCTAAAAATATTGAATGAAGTTGATAACTTTTCTTTACTCACACAAACTAATGACAAAAACGTTGAAAATTAATAATTAAGCCACTAATAAGCAAAACAATGTGGATAAAAGGTTGTTAATAACTTGCAAATTTTTGTAAAAAAGGAATGGGCCTAGAAAAAGAAATATTTTTTGAGCCCAAAAGCGTAAAAGTGCACAATAAAGCGATTACTTCTATAATCAACTTATCCAGCTATTTCCAATAACAAACCCTCCAAGTCAACCAAGTTATATTCTAATAGTTTTGTAAGGTTTTATAGTAAACAGTAACAAATCTTTCAACATAAAAAGAGGTACTTCCCTTTATTTAACAAAAAACAATTCTTACAAGTGATAAGTTATTAAGCAGACATACCTTGTAACGTCCTCTGGAGGTATCGATCAAACTTATCAATTTATCACAATATCTGTAAAATTTATACACCAACAAAGCACTTTTTCCCGAGACCATTGCTTCAGATGCGGCGAACTTTACCACCTTCCCCATTTCTGCCATAACTGCCCTAACACTATCGAAACCTATTCCGGTTTGATTCAAAATACCACAATCGAAGTCACCGCTAACTCTTATAGATTGCAATGTACACGACATTAAGTAATGCTATGTAACAGGGTATGAAACCTTGGATAAGATAGGAAAAAAGAGCAAAGTAGTGCACGAGGTTTAGTCTGATTACGTGAAAAATGTGTGGGTGCAGAATTGGTTTCAGATATTGATCTTATGAAAAATCCAAAAATAGTGGAAAATTTTCGGCGTTTACTGTACATCTAATGAGAAAAAAGAGAAAATTTCTGGGATGAAGTTGATTAAATTATTCGGAGGTAGAAATATTTAATACCACTTACCTAGTTTTATGTATACTGAGCACAAGAGATGATCTCGAATAGACTTTATTGAGGCACTGGATATGATAGCCTAGAAGACCAGCTAACGCTGTGCAATAATCTCGGTATCTAGGTAACTTAGCCAGCAAATCAGTATCAACCGCCCATTCACGACTACTAACTAATCGATAATTATATCGAAAAGAGTAGAAATGAGTCAGAGAGATACTAAATCCCAAATCGTGATTTAGGCACTGTGGCGTGAGAAAATAAAAAGAATCATGTGAGGACAGGTCAAGTGAAAACAAGTCGAAGAATTAGTTGTTTGTTAAGTAAAGAATCCGAATGCAATTGATATCCAAGGAAATAAATCAGATGAATGAAATTGGTCGATGAATTGGCAGAGCAAGTAAGGGAAGAGAAAGACAGAAACGCTTGCAGAAACTCGTTTATCAAAGTCGGAACTCGAAGTCGAATATTCAAATCAAAACAAAATTAAAGTATGCAGTATTATACCTCATCTGCCATACATTCTCACCTCTCCCATTTATTTCTATCCGTTAATTTACTAGTTTTATTGTTATCATTATTATTATATTATTAATATTATCATTTATTATTAATATATATTATCATGTATTATAATTGTTTATTATTATTTATACCTATTTATCATGCTGATAGAAAAAATGGATAATAATAATAATAATAATAATAATAGCTAATATTATTATTGATTATTATTATCAAACAATTGATAAATTGATAATAATTATAATTCTAATTATTACCAATTGTTTGTTGCCATTAATTATTTTAATCAAATTCTGTAAAAGTATGATTCTAATGACAATAGTAATAATCTGGCATGCCAATTCTCCAGGGTCATCCATTAAGGTATTCGCGCAAAATACTTAAGCTTTTATCCCCATACTTCCTGAATATTCAGTCCTTAAGAGTGAATAAATTAATGATAGGTTTTCTGGTCATTCTTAGTGTGATAGAAACATATGGCCTTGGACGAATTTGCTCTACAATTAGTTGCAACTACCAGGAACTTTTTCTCCACAAAACCATTGAATGCCGAAGATATTTCTACTCTGCCACTGTAGTAATTCTGTTCAATCCAAGTGAAACACGCGAATTATACATAGTCCTTGCAAAAGTCTACAGTTCATAGTAATACACATACATATAGTACTTCGAATCTAGCTAGTAAAATAGGGGAGCTAGGATTATGTATGTATAAAGGTGTTTTAGAATTTCAATGAACTTCCACTTGTTAAACAATCTACTAAGAATCACAAGAACTCGCTCATTACTTGATGCTGCAAATAGTGTTCCAGAAGACAGCAAATCATTAACAATAAGTATATTTTGTTATTTTGAGAAAAACTCAGCATACATTTTGTATGCACGATTTTCAGTTCTTAACTTGAAGAATCAGTATACTTTAAACATAGAAATTTGTGACGAGAAAAGTTAAATGAATAAAAAAGAGACGAGAGACGACAAGAGAGCAAGAAATACTGTCGCGACCACTGTAAACTTCGGTGTTTGTATTCCTGCACAGATCAAATTGTTTTGATATTACTGTTATGGACATTAATCATTATGTTACGGACATATAATGATAATAGTGAGAAAATTTTTTTAAATACAAAAGAATATATTGCGTGAATGAGTACAGTTAAGTCAATTAGTGGAGTATAACAAGCACACTGTATATCTATCTAATAAAATATACTGAAATTAGCTCAAACTGAAAAATTTTTTGAATGGAAAGGAAAGTGAACAGTTGAGTATAATTAAGGGTAAGTTAGGGAGTACAACAAAATTAAGTAATACTGAAGTGTGAAATTACTTTTCTGCACAGGTACTAGAAAGTTCTTGCAATGGAGAATTGTAATGATAAAATGAATACAATAAATGATAACACTTGCAGTAATTGCTCCAATCGATGATAGGCGAACAAAAATATGACGAAAGAAATGAGGGCATAAAATTTTCGCGCTGGACTGAAAAAGTTCAGCCGTCGGGGTGAGAAAACTACCAAATAAAGAGAAAAATTGGAACTTGTCGGGAAAGCAAGCTAAATCTTCTCCTCTTTACTCACTTTTTGTGCCGTGAAAATTGCTCCAAGCTACGAAACTCTAAACAAGAGCCAAATCAAACGTGAATCCCAGCTTAGACAACCTTGAAGTTATTTTGTTCAATAATTATACCAAGAAATGCTTTTATACTAATATCGAATTATTTTCTGCTTGACAAAATTTCAACATAATAAGAAGTAATTATAGATCAGCGAAACAAGCCTGAACAATTTATGTTTTCTAAAATAATAACCACCTTTTGAAAAAAATTCTTTTATCAGTTTTTAAAGAAAAAAACATCTCAACTTAATCCCATATTCCTTCGTATCACATTCGGAGAATCATTTAAGAGATTAAATCACACTGACAAGAAGTCAGTCCATCTTCCTTAATTTAATACATAAGAACATATATATCATAGCTAATACATATTTGCTAACATATCGTAACTAAAAAAAGAATTATGACTGACACAAGCCAAAAAACACAGCAATAATTATGAAATAGAAAGAAATAATTCTCCAGAAAAGCAATCAACTAATTTAAAGCAAAAAACACAGAAATCAGAAAATAATGAAGCGAAAAATAAGTATAATTGAAAAAATTGCATACTGTGATCGAGCTAGCAAATATGTATTCGTCTTTTTCTGATAAAAGAAATAACACCTGGAAACATCCTCATCGCTTTGTTCATTAATTAGAAAGATGGAACTAGTCTAATTTTCTAATTAAAGCTTACTAATATAACGAAATAAATTGTCCAAAGTTTCACAGGAAAACATGGTATTGATCAAGTATTTCCGATATTTACAGATAATTCAATGCAATACTTAGAAAGTCAGAGCTGCTTTTGCAAATTAATGCCACAAAATTATTATGAGTACTTCTGTCTAATAAAATTTCATAACTGTAAAAGCTTATTGCTTGCGTATTTGAATAAGTGAACATTACCATCCTTCTCCTTACAATAACAACAGTCAAATTTATCAACACTTACGGACAAAAGTGTCCCACATCAGTAAAAGCAAATTCAAATTCAAACGCCTCTTCTGCTGAAACAATCGACTCTTGCTTTGTTCCTCAAAATGACAATTTGCACTTATTAAAATATGCATACAACTGTAATTAAACTGAATAAAATTGGCACTCTTATTGATCAATAAGAGTCTGACGTAGAAAAACCGAAAAGTTATATACAATGTGATTCGCTCTGTGCAGTTTCTTTTATTCCGGATTGGAAAAGAGGTAGAATATAAACTAGTGCATATTACTGAGATTTCAAGGATGATAAATATTAGAGAGTGGATTGAATGCTTTCCACTTCCAAAAAATTCGACGGACTTTCTAGGTATCTCGAAAGTTACATTCGAAAATGTAACTGCAGAAAATCAAAGCTTTTCATTGCAAGGGTACTTTCAATTCTTTTAACCAACTACGCAAGTGGCTAGAAACTTATCTACTGAGTTCATCTTTTATGTTAGATGAAATGAATGAAAAACAATGGTACAAACCAAACAAGTGATTCCTCATGACACTAAATTCATTACAACATTAAATGAGATAGATCAAATATTAAATAATATTTGCTAATTTCCCTTCAAACTGAGACTATCTTTTTGGCGAAATTAAAAAATAAATACGACCTCGATGACTTGGCTGAAAAAATACAGCAAAAATATCTTTTGACGCCTCTCAATATATTGCTTCCTACTGTCAAGAATTAACAACAGTGCAGTCCCTGAAAAGTCCTGGCATGATAACTTATCATCAACAACTGATAGCAGAAAACATACCAGGGTCTCATCACAATAAACATCTGTTTCAATCAATCAGTTAACTTTTTTCACAGATATGCTTTTTCAATTAAAATGAACACAATGACTAAAAAGTGGCTTTTACACTTTAGAATTAAATTTACACATGCTATGTAATGTTTTCAGCTCAAATTTCCACCATTTTTCGATCTTATTTCATTTTTTTTTTATTTCATTTAAATGATACAAGACCTTTTGATAGTATGCACCGCAAACTAACATAATGACTTTTTTAAATAGAGCAAAATAATGTCTCACAATAGAAATTAACAACGACTTTTATCTGTTCACAACTCTGCGAATGAACTGTGTAAAGTCAAATTGAGGGTGAAAATTAAAACAAAAGTTTCAATGCTTCAACAATTTGAACATCAATAAGTCATTTTGATAACAATAGACTACCGTACAGAATCATATCTATATCATGATCTTCATCCGAATACTCAATTTTGGAAAGTGTTCTGACACCCAAGCTTTTTTTATTCATGCTAATTCATACGACAGAAGATAAATTCTTCTGCAGTGCAATAATGTATAATTCATAGACAAATATTTAGAGAAATACACGCAAATTAGCAAAGAGCTTTGCGAAAATTATTTCTCGAAAATACAAAAAACGTTCATTCAAGTTCTGACAAACTTGTGTAGGAATTAATCTTAATATTTATTAACTCATAAATAGTAATACCACTATCCGATTGCTTAAATAAACGTTTCATGAAAAGATGAAGTGGTCTGGAACATGAAATGATGAGCAGTATTCCATATCAAAACAAGGTTACAACTCGAAATTAATCAGCCATTGAATATTATCAGATCAAAATATGTACTGAGCATTTATTGTCTTTCTGAATGAATGGCTTTCTGCAGTTTGAAAATCGGCTTCTATCCATGTATATATTTACCTATTTGTTTATTCATTTAAAGCCATCAAAAGATTAATTTCGATTACAAAACTTAAGCCTTCCAAGCTAATAGCTGCCATTATTGGTAGCTTTCCCACTCTACGCGCATAAAGGTACTCCAAAAATGATGACTGAAGGAAATGAAAAATCTTCAGAACAGCAACTCTCCAAGATTGAAAAAATAAAACTTTAGGCAGAAAATGTTGAATGTAGGAAATAACGTGTTGCTATGAACCAGTTATTCTCGTTTAAATCGCTCAATTACTCATTTACTCATTCACTGAGAAATAATTTCCTCTCCAAAAATTCGTTGGCAACGAATTGCAAATACAGTAACAACTGATCTATGAGTTTGCAAGTTTGCAAGCTAAAGCTTTAAAGACACTAAAAAGATTATTGCTCCCAGTGTTCTTTGTAATATCTCATGTTCACTTCACGACTATTCATTAAAATAGTATTTCACAGCAATCTGCTTTTTCTTTTATTAATAAACTCATATGAGACAAAATTATCCCAAATTTTAAGTAATGAGCAAGGCTACACACTTCTGACTCGAGTCGCAATACCAATAACTCTTTAAGAATTTTCTGTCTAACGCTAAACGTGATGGTGTGATCAGCTACTAATTTTATATAAAAACTTTATAAATAAGAAGTGCTTTTACTTTCTTCTAAGATGATAAATCATAAATTCAATCTGCACTTTTCAAATATGACCGTTGAATTACCGACTACTTTGTATAACACTACCAGCAAGGTGGAAGTTCGAAATGATATTTAGTATTAACCTGGTTCTGCCTTGCTGTAATGGTCGGGTGCACTCGAGACTGGGTGCTTGCATCCGTTTTCAGAATTTGATATCGTTTTGAACGCAAACTAGCTACAGCGCTAGCCCCTGAATGCATCGTCCGTTTGCTTCGTTTAGCACGACATGTTCGATGATGTGACTATAACATATTTTAGGCATTAGTTACTTATGCAAATTTTGCACCACTTTGTAAAGATATACAAACATGCAAAAGTGATCAAAAAAGCAATTGCCATAAAACAGAAAAACAATACTTTAGCAATCAAGTATAACAGTAGCTGCCTCACAACAGTAGATATAATGCATGTCATATGGCTTTTCTAAATTACCAGCACAACAGAGATTGCTGACAGAAACCTCAAGTCCTGCATTATACTGGTTATCTTTGTTGCTGAAGCTATTACATACTCATGTACCGAAAGGACACGTAAGTGCATATTCAAATACGATTAAACAGTCAAATATTTCTTCTCTAAAGTAAGTGATAACTGTACTTTGAACCAGTCATATGTCAAACGAATAACATTTATTTATTATATCTTCAAATACTGCTGAAGAACCTACGTTTATCGCTTACAGTAAGTGAAACCTGCCATCTTTTACAAGGTCAGGATTTTCTGAGCCTTCATTTATCTATACACCAGTGTTCATCACATCAGTGCCGAAAATATTTGTTCATGAAAATCCCTTGAACTACTGCGCCCTCAATTTAATTAATTTCTTCGACTGTAAGGTAAGTAAATCCCTGCCTTGGACGATAAAACTAATTAATACTGTAACTCGAAACTACTGCTGGTGACACAAAAGGTAATGAAAAAATAAATTCGCCTTTATTTACTGATAATCGAAATACTGATTATGAAGTTTGATTTCCTTAATAAGTGAAAACTGATGACAAAATGTGAAGCGAACTCTTGAATGGTGGTAATGATGATGTTGTTGCTGATTGCGACTAGAAAGATTAGCATTGTTAGTAATGCTATTGCTGTAATTGCTAATGAGGTGCATGGCAGCTTCCCCGTGCAAATGGTCATGCTCAAATGTTTCAGAATCGCTCGAGTCACTGCTGCTTATATCGCTGCTGATCAGTTGATTAGTGTGTAAAGAAGCTATAAAATCACTATTTTCATATGCTGCGATAAAATTTTGCATAATAACCCGATTTTTTAATATTTGACTCGTATAAATTCATTAAATTGTTTAGGATATGTGAAATATGATTGTAATTTTTACACTTAGTTGTACTCATGTTTGAAAAATTAATAAACCATTCAAATTATCTGCTTTCTTATCGTTTTATTTTTCTGAATAGTTAATTTAGCGCTGAAACTGATTTCTAGCAATATCACTTAAAGTCTTTTGTTGATAACTGCTCTCCAGTAATAATTTTCGTTATACAAATCAAAAAAAGCTCTGTACTTATTTACTTTTTATTTAGAAAATCAAATTTACCCGATCTATGTCCTTCGTTAGACACACGACGACCAAAAAACCGCTGCATTCCAGATTGTCTTGATAATGGCAGTGTGCCAGAAATTAGTACTTAATCTCAGTTTTAGATAACAAAAAGCAGTTCTGAATATGGTTTCTGATAACAATACTTATTTCACGAATAAAAAATGATTGAGGAGGCTATGACGTTATTCGAGCTACTATTTTTCGTCCTTACAAAAGTATGATTTTCCAGAAGTAACATACACTTGTTTAATTTCTAAAATCGGCACACAATCAAACTTCTATTGCATTTCATCCAAGTACTGGCGTAAAATGACATTGCCATGTGCAAGTCAACAGTAATGAGAAGTAAAGCAAAAGTTCGAGAGATCAATCAAAAAACTTTCTTGCCAAACAGTCATTTAATGGTTGTCGACTGAAATACAATTCTGGTCCTACTGTTTTTCACAAATTAAATAGATAGCCATGTAACAAACCAATAAAGTGTAGTTTTGGCATTTGAGTGAAATGATTCTTTCACGGTAACAGCGAAGTAAGATATGTAAATCAGCAAAACTTTCTTGATTTCAACAATAATAATGTATTAACAGTTTTTTACAGAAAATATTTAACTTCTAATCAATATCATTAGGCAGAAATGGAAGGTGAACTCCTAGTACACGCAAGGATTACCATTTTATGGTCATTCAGTGCTCACTGATTACGAATGCTGCTCTTAAGCAATGATTAGACTGCTCAAAATACTTTAACTGTTTCAAGTATCTTACCTCACACATTTCCTAATTAAATCTGTATCGGCTTTGCATTTTTTACTACAAATACTAACAACATTTGTGGTTATGCAATTCAAATTGCTTTGCTTGCCTGCCTTTAAAGATTTTCAATATCGATTCAAAAGTCGGCAGAATGAGTGTAATAAGCCGAAATTTCATCTCTGTGATCTGAGTAACAGACTGCTCACAGTGAGAGGAAAAGATTTCTGAGCATAAAAAGTAAAATATTAGCTGAAAAAAGTAAGCAAGCACCAGCTAACAAAATAATTCACTAGCTTCTCTTCGAAAGTTTTCTACAGAGACTGTTTCTCACAAGGGTGGTGATTTTGCATGCAGTAAAATAAACAGAATAAGGAATAAATTTGCATCACAAATGACTGAATAATGTCATAATGAAGATAGAATTTCTGCAGTGCAAGTTTTTCATTACTATCATTTCAATATAATTTCAATGTTAAATCTGAGACTTAAAGAAAAAGACAATTTCTGGTAATGAATCTTAATAGAACGCAAATGTTTACCAACTCTGATGGAGATGAAACTAAAATGTTTAACGAAGCACAGATATTAATCAACCTGAGCTTCGCCTCCACTTCACTAAATTGTTTTTATGAACTCAATATACTTACTCTAACTCCTGCGAAATACAATGTAAAAAGAAAGGTGCAAGTAAATGAGCTGTCGTCTGTGAGTAAATGAACAGTATCTACTATCAATCTTAAATGTGCGTCAAGTGAGGATTCCTGATTAAGTATATACTAATCTAATATAAAGCAAATAAGTGCTTAGCAAGAATGCATGGATGCTCAAGCTGATCCAAGCTCTCACTGTTGCAATTTTCATCTGCTTCATGTGTACTGTAAAAAGAAATCAATTTGAATATAACAATTAAGAGAAAGTAGCAGTTCACGTTCGCATTTTGAACAGAAAAGTATGCAGTCAAAATAATTAAGTATACAACCTCCCATTTCATCATTTCGATTTACAATTATGCATAAGAGATGATCGATGATTAAGTGAGATAATATCCCTTCACAAAATCAATTTTAGACAAAGCATTTTAAGACAGGAAATGGAGAACATGAAACTCAAAAGACTATATCAAGAATTTAATGTGTATGTGAAATCAATCAGGCAGTATCAGAAATGTGGGCTAATTATCATGAAGAAAGCAATAATAAAATCAAGGTGAGCTGGTTTTTAGATCAGAAAAGTGTTATGGAACATGTCAAAATCATTTCATTGAAAAAAAGATCAAAAAATTATGAAGAGAATGGTGAAATGAAAAGCTGTAAAAATGTAATATTCTTTGAGCAAGTCTACGGATTAAAAACTGCCACGTCTGTTAATAGCATCTACATCCAAACTCAAAGTGTGACAAGCAAATTACGCAAAATAACAATATAATGAAAACTGTCTCTACGTTATGTTGAAGAAACATATCAGACAGATGTAGAAAAATTTACACATTATGCATCTGACAGTTTTCATCTGACGGATTTCAAGTGTCGAAATATTGCAATAATGCGGGAGAATCGATAAATAGCCAAAAGACTATAATAATGACATTTCTGAAAGCAAAGACAAAGTGCGACCAATCTGTCAAAATATTCGGCAAATCACAACTACATCTTGAAATTGTACAGTTCTTATTTTAGTGAGTTTAGTATTTTCTAAGTCAGATTAAGAGTTGTGAAGCTATCATAAATTGTTGTCTGGAGATGAAACCAGAAAGCATTCCGGATCACCGTTCAAAAACAAATTGCAGCTGATTAGACTAAGCTGACTTCCATGTCCACTACAAAATTTCTTTAATGGAAAAAACAAAACTTTTTTCAAGTTGACAAGCTTCTACTACTTCTATTCTTAGCACTCACTAGCCATCCTTTCAAATTTCAATGCAACCACAAACGCTTCAAACCAGCAAACATTGCAAGACGAGAAGCGAATACTTCCTCACAATAAAGCTCACTTCGCAAATAAGGAACATTTCAAATTATTCATATTGCACGTTTTAGTAAGGTCAAAATCTATGCACAAGATGCAAGATGACAGGCAAAGACCTTTTGTTCTTATTATTTTGAATGAACCGAAAGTCATTTTCAAAGGTCAAAAAGTGAAATTTGGGAGTTTCATCCACATTTTAAAACTTCGCCTTTTTAAGGATTGACTGATAAATCAACAATTACAGTGGAATATTACTAGAAAAGCATTTTCGACATAATTTCAAGTAAGGGAAAGGGAAATAAACTCATTTAAGTCAACCTTCAGCAATAACTGAAATATTATATGCAATTTTCAATGATTTCCGAAGCTAAGATAAGACCTCATCTATTTCAAAAAGTGAACCAATTCAGTTTGTAAAGGTAACCACGATTGAATGCCAGGTACTAAAAGAACTTCTTATTTATTTAAGAAAATGTCAAACTCTGATTAACACAAATAATTTCTGATGTGAACAAAGTATAGTGCAAGTATTGCTAACGGTGAAGAAAATGAAGAAACTGGAAAAGATTTGTACATAAACAAAATAATTAGCATATCTTAATCTCAATAATTACGTGGTCAAGTTATGAGCGAGTGGATGTCAGAAAAATAATTCGCAAGCTACAAATTCATTTTGCTCGATTAAAAGTGGTCAAAAGAAATTGAAAATGCGAAATAAGATAATTGAGATGATATATATATATATA
>UYYF01000130.1:0-37669 GCA_900618365.1 Thelazia callipaeda
TATCTTTGCTATTTTAAATACTGAGCTAAGGACTTCACCACTTACGAATTTCTGCACCACTAACTGGGAATCATGTAGTATACCAACGTGGATGCAATGAGTTACAGAAAATCAACGACGGATTCATAACGGATTTAATTAGACTATGTCGTGTATATTGTTTTAATGCCAATACTACTCAACAAGACTGTTCTTTCACTCAAATCTCGTGCAGTTATTTTATTTTGTTAGTATATAGTCTAACAAGTTAGTAATGACTGTCTAAAATACCATAGAAATACTGATGACTGTACTTAGTTCAGGAGAGTTTTCATCATAGCTTGCAACTAAGACTAGTAACAGTGAAAAAGTGGTTCATAACGTACAAAATAGGTGATGACAAAAGTGATTTATGATAAGTAATAGACCATTAGGCTGTGAAACTAGGAAGAGATAAAGATTGTCAAGTTGTGAATGTACCACGTGCAACGACTATAGCGAAAAAATAGTTAATTTTTCTGTCACTACGAGTTTCTTATCAAAGAAAAATTGAATAAATTCATTTAGAGTTCTATTTAATGCCTTGTAGTATTTATGAGTACCTTTTGGTTGAAACTAGACTTTTGTGTTACCATTTAATAATTTCTTTCTTTAAAGATTATTTTGCTAAAATGATCAGTTACATTCTAGACTCTTTATGGAATTTCTAGTTTTTGTATATCGAAGCAAACATCGTTTACTCTTATGAAAGTAATAAGAGTATATTGCGCGTATAGTCGTTAAAAACTTTCATGTAGAACAACCCAAAACTTTCCCCATAAAGTGAAGTGCCAAATACAAGTCACTACATGTCGGTTTGATATAGCTATCATAATTTGTATATGCACTTAAAAATTATGTGCATTTACAAACTGATATTCTTGAAGTATTTTTATCGACAGATGGAATTTTTAGATATTCTATAGTGGATAATAAAAGTGCCTATTAAGCGAATAATGATAAGAAAACATTGATAATAGTCAGCGAAGTGGGACCTGCATTTATAAACCAGGTGCGAGACAACTAGTACATGATTACTTTTCTAGAAGTTATTAGCGTTACTCTTTGTTACACATCATTTTATTCGAACTTTTTAACATGTTGTTACTAAACTTCAGTAGGTTTTGAAACTTTTTACAAATATTTGAAAAAAATTAGCAAAGAATACACCTGAAAAAATATGTCCCAAGGTATAAAGAATGCAGAAAGTCTTAAGGTTCTCACACATACACATTTGAGGAAACAGCTACTATGAGGACCTATTATATATTGGTCTTTTTCAGTAATTTTTTAATAGAAATTACAATAAGAAAAAGCTTAGAAGTTTGATACATGAAGTTAATCAGAAGAATCATACAACCCGAACTGCACGAGGAAAAAAAGGATTTAATGCATAAGAAGAGTAGTAACACGGGATATCCATAAATTATTTTTCTTAACTATCACAAAAGGGTGGGTTTTCTTCGAGTTGAGTCGTATCTACGAACAACTTCAGTCTGTGTAATATCACCACCTTCTTGTTGGGAAAAAGCATAACCATCTACAATAAACTATTCTTTGTATTAGATTAAATTTCTAACTACCTTAAAGTGGTTCATAAAATACTGATAAAGAATCCCTCTTAATTTTGATATATATAACTATATTGTATATTTGAGGCTCACGCTCTGACAGACGAAGTGGATTTAGCTGCTGTTCGGAAGCAACACCCGTGAAAGACCGGTTGCTCATTTCATCATCTTCTAAAAGTTGAGAACTTGTGGTAGAAAGCCTCCTGAAATAGTTGAAAAATTAATCTACGAGGAACAGTCTTCATAAGCTGATGATCGATGGTGATATGCAGAAATTAAAACACGAAATCTGTGCCAGAATTTAAATACGCGTAAGACAAAAAGCTTGATATATGTTTAAGTAATTAATAAATATCCAATATATTAAAAATTTTAAAAAAAGATTTCATTACTTATGAATTTTCATTTATACTCGTGAAAGAAAACAAGCATACTAGACCATTCCATTAAATTCTTAATAATCATCATTTTCCTGTGCAATATATAACTACAGTTCAAAAAATATTAGAGCAAATTATTGAACTTAAAACGAAATAAGAAGACAGTAAAATTTTTTATTTATTTTAGAGTTCTAAAAACTTTTAGGGTAAATCATCACCAAAAAATGAAATTAACTGAGATAACATCTATACTAAGTGGTAGCTGAAGTGAAGGTTGAAGCGAAAAAGATACATCTAAAACAGCATGCAGAAACAAGCATCAACTTTAAATTACGAATACAGCAAGGGATTACTAAATGAATTGACATTTCTTTCAGTATAAAAAATAGAGCAAAGATGAGCATGACTAAAGGACGGTTAGAAAAAAGTACTGAATGCAGATAATGTAATGAGACCTCTCAGGAGGTGTTGCTGATATCTTTGGCGGCAGATGTTGAGCAATTTTTTGCGCAACTGGATGGTACTCCTCAATCTGCCTTAAATCAGCACTTCCTGTAATACTACCACATACTGTTTCACTAACGGTACTACCAGATTCTGGTCGTTGTTGCTCTCCAGTATGCTGAGTGAACCGCAAACTACAAAAAGCAAACGCAAAAATGCAAAATTGAAGGAAACTAAACACAAAACCAATTCAGAGAAAGCTTAAGTGACTTTCTTCTCTAATTATTCCTCAAAGCTTGTTAAGAAGGCTAAAAATAATGTTAACAGGAATGCAGAACACCAAATTCAAAACATAAAATCTAACACATGTATATCATAAGGCATTTCATTCCGACATGCCAAACATTTTTTGCATACAAATTTGTTCTCATGCTTCATAAAAACATCTTCAATTTTATTCTCACCAGTAATAATTGAATTTCAATTCATCAAAAGTTCCTGTGTTTTTGGATACTTCACGCCACTAAATACGACAGAGTCAAAAAGTGGGAAAAGAAACATTAGTTTGGCTTCTATCTCAAATCAAACAAGCTTGTATTTTTATTCTGATTTCGAGTAAAACTACTTATATATGATAAAAAGAGTCTTTTATCTGGGGTCATAGATACTATTGAAGACATAAAAATATAACCAAAACCTTCAATAGGAGACAGAACTTGTTTGAAAATTGTTTTTAAAATGATGTATAAAATTAAGTTCTTGAGAGAAATCTAATATTAAGTTGAATTTCGTGGTTGAATTTATAAGTAATAAATTGATTGCAGAAACTCATTGATTTCATTAACATTGAACGCTGCTAAACCATGGTACGAGTAACAAAAAACACAAGGAAAAGAAATGCTTTGGTAAAAAAACATACAGAAAGACAAGACACAAGATAATGTACAGAGGTACCCGTTTTAACGAGATAATAATGCCACTAAGTCAACTAATCCTTTATAAGGAGCAACCACCTATAACTATTCGGACTCCAGCGCGAGAAAAAACTATATAAAGATTACGTGCCGTAACATCGAATGACGTTAGATAAAAAATACCAGTCTAATTCGCAATACAAATCACGTTTCTGCTTCTTGAATTGATCATGTGAATAAGCCATTTCTCTTGGAGTCGGCGCCAAAGTAACCCGAATCCTAAATTTTTGGTCTATGACATTTCAATTTTTTCTAAAATCGATATGAAAATGCTAACTGTATGCCACAAATAAAGGACTTACAATCTTAGGAAAGATCTTTAACACATATTTTTAATTTAATTACCATCATATTTTAGCCAGTAATGGAAATTCAAAAATCTAAGATTAAGAGTTATCGAAAAATGTAATCTTACGTTTTAATGACTAAATCAGTTAATAAAGTGATTATTGGAATAAAAATGAATGCAAGCCAAAAAGATGATGAACTCAAAAGTATATACGCCATACCACACATTTGTTCTCCAATCGGAAAAAGAGGCCAGAGCTACAAACACACCATGTTAACATTTGAAAATTCATGCACAAAGATTACATATTCTTCCAAAAACTACTAATTTTCTGTGTTAACAAAAAGATTAAGATTACTGAATATTTGTTACAACAGGCTCATGAAAAATGCAATATTTACCGCTGAGTAAACAGGAAGAAAAATAAACCATAGCATAACTGAGCCAATGCAAGAACATACTGTAACTACGGTCCACGAATCGGATTCCAATAAAGCTTTTAAACAAACTGTAGTAACAACAAACTAAAAAATTGCACGCCGATTTAAGTTGAAAAAGTTTTTTAATATAGTTTGTCTTGACGTCAACAACAGTATATTCGGTTGGTAT
Source organism: Thelazia callipaeda (assembly GCA_900618365.1). NCBI lineage: Eukaryota > Metazoa > Nematoda > Chromadorea > Rhabditida > Thelaziidae > Thelazia > Thelazia callipaeda. The sequence goes on from UYYF01000130.1 coordinate 4,286, forward strand.
CTCATAACTTTGTAATCATCAGCTATTTGCACTGTACTACTTGTTTGAGACATTTACCAAGAATTTACAAAATTCAGAAGAATAAAGAAGACTAACCGTATAGCACGAATTTCCCAACATCAACCAACCACCTACTCTACCGTTGGGCCATACTACAGCATTATGAAGAAACAGATATGATAAAAAAAAAAGAAGCAAAGAATGCCACGCCGCCAAACCAACCCATTCTAAAAACTGCTGAAATAAATAACAATCAACACATATCGAACTTTATTTCCTTGGATATATCTATATTTTTTGATGAATATTCTCTTTTTATAAAAATAATAATTTTTATCATGTTATAACTAGTTACTAAAAGGAGACAAAACTTACACAAACAGTAAATGCTCGTTTGTGAAAACTTTCATATAATCCTGGGTAAGAAAGCATCATTTGATCCGAGAGTGGTCTATCAAACAATCCAAGTATTATAGGGGGTAATGCCGTGAATGCCACATTAAATAGAGCAATGGTCCATCTTTCAAATATTGTCTGGCCAGAGAAAGCGGAATATATTGCAAACCATAATTCAATCAAATATAAACAAATATTTTTGTAAAAACAATACAATATCACCTAAATTAATTGAAGATCAGAAATTTTGGGCGAAAATGCTTCAAAAAAGTCAATTCATGCACTAATCTACTGCAATATTGTGAACCAAAATCAATTCAGGAGAAAATTTCTCGTTTCTATAATTTATTAAAGAAAAAAAATTACTATCAAGAACAGCTCACAAAGCTAAAGCAGCTAACTGCATTGAGTTTAGCTATAATGTCTTGTACATATCATTTGCAGTCAAAATAAAGAGCTGCTAAAAAACGTCTGCACTATTAATTATGCATTTTAACACCGTTTAAAAAATATGCGCACAAAATAAGAAAAATTAAAAAAATTAACTAAGACCTTGACACCTCGTTCATAACTCCATGCACCATGAACCAGCAAAAGCCTACGCAAAAAATGAAATTGTGCAATAGCATAATCACTGGCAGATGCGGCTTGTAATCCTTCTTCGCCAAATATTCCAACACCAACATTAGCAGCCTTAAATAATAAAAAGTACAAAAAAAATTCTGCAAAATATACTTCACCAAATGTGCTCAACATGCAGAGCATGAATAATAGAGCTCATAAGTCATTCAAATTTCTAGCATATAGAAAAAAAAAAACTTTTCAAATTTCACTTCCTTATTATTCTACTTGATGAGCAATGAATGAATACTTGTATCATAGCTACATCATTTGCACCATCACCAACTGCTAAAACTACATGATTTCCAACTTCGCGAACCATTTCAACAACCTCGGCCTTTTGCATTGGCGTCATTCTACAGCATACCACTGCAGAGCATATTATAGCTAATTTACCAAAAACTTCTCTACATTTCGATTCAATGATGTATCTCAACGTCTGCAAATCGTTAATTAGTTGATTTTATTGGACTTGCAATGTATTTTGCGTCTCTTTATTTTGATGGTATTTTTTCCCAAAATTAGGTTTTCTTAATTCGAAAAAGAAATAAAAATCATCCGCGTTTATTTTTTACACGTATTTACGGAAAATGAGTGAAATATGATTCAAAAGAAATCAAATAATTCGGCTCAAAAAATTTTTTTAAATTCACGATCCGAAATAATCTATTTGAATTATTTTTCTCGTTACTGGTTTTACTTTTTCTTGAAACCAGAAAAATTTTACTTTGTATTGCACACGCATCTTAAGTATGAATAAAAAGGCAAATAGATAAACTAAATAAACGTACACAGCCATCAATAATTAGAGCATTTTGAACAGCAGATGCCTGAATGCCAATGTTGTACTCACAAAGTTTTTCAAAAACTTCCCCACTTGAATTAATATCGATCAACCAACACTTCATCTCTGAATGGATAATACCTGCTGAACGAGCTATATTGATAGCAGTTTCACGTTTATCTCCAGTTAACATCCATATACGTATTTGGGCAACGTGCAATGCAGCAACTGTTTCCGGTACATACTTAAATTAACTATACAAAAGCACTGAATAAGATATGAATGTAGAGCTAAGAGAATTTATAAGATATTTTTAGATGTCAGATTAGAATAGAATTTATCTTTGTTTATTCTTTTGACCTCATCTTTCGACTGGAAATTTGGTTTCGCTAGTATTTTATGAAGATTCAGGTAAATCACACTTAATATTACATATATTACAAAATTTCTCATACTTCACAAATTTTATACAATTCCTAGAAAAATAATGCATATTCCATACATTTTATTACTTTATAACTTCAAAAAAATTTTTAGCTTCCATTTTAGGATGATATCAGCGTTAATAACCACAAGCACTATAATATGAATTATAATTATTGGCTAATAGCATGCAAACCAACTTCTTGGAGTTTATCTTCAATTGCAGATGCACCAATTAAAGTAAGATTTTTTTCAATTTTGTCTGCACATTCAGCCAATTTCTCTTTTCGTTTATCAATAGAAATAGAAGCATCTTCAAATTCTTTTGCCCATTTTTTGTATTCACTAGACTTCAATATTCGCATCGCAAAACAAAGAGTTCGATAACCCTACAATTTGTAGGATACAGCATATAAATTACTGATGAAGAATGAAGTACAAACTGATAAATGAGTAGACCTCCCATATGCCTGGAAGGATTTCAAATTAATAAACATAACTCAACAGCATCGTTTTTGAAAAAAAACATACTTTCGATGCATAATCTAATAAGTGGCTAGTACAGTTATTAAGATCTGGTGAATTGTCACATAATCTCTGAAAAACCACTGTGTCCTAAAAACATGTTAGTTTTTAAAAGCATAGTAATCGTGATAGCAATGATAAAAAATTTTAAACTCAAAGAATGCTTTAATAGGAAACAATAAGTAATTAGCGAAATCAAAAACAAGAACAAAGTATCAGCTTTTAGCATTTTGTGCAGACCGATCTCTATATTCGATGAACTAAAAAAAGTATATCATGTGCAGCAGGTCGGAGGGTAATGTTCTTTTCTGTCTTCTTGATTTTTGCGTTGGATCGGGGTCTGGTATTCTCACCCACCGTACTCGACCGGTGCTTAGTTCCGTTGGTTCCGGTACACTGGTCGAGTGCTTTCCCATGTTCTTTACTCAGCTTTATTCAATAATCTCCCTATCTTTTATTTGTTTCCATTTATGATTCCAGGCCCGGCTTTCTTACGTTTCTACCCCATTTCACTCGACAGAGCTGAACACAGAATATAGAGAGTGAAATAGCAATTTTTACTCTCTATATTCTATGAATTAGAAAAAGTATATATATATATATATAAAGTGACAGCTCTTCTCCTACTATTAGTTCTATGCATGGACTCATTGAGCCGTAGGCACGATATCACATCCCAAAGGTGGAGGTTTCCACCGATCAAGGAACGTATGTAACAAATCACTTATTATTTGTGAATAATCTTAAGCTCCTTTGCTACCGAAAACGTCACGAAAGCTACGGCCGAAGAAATTCAGACGTTCTTTGAACCAGTAGAGTTAGAGGTAAATGCAACACAAAGTCAACCACTAATACTGTGGTATGCGCTCATAATGCGATACTTTTGCAATGAGCTCAAGGGTATAAAAATGCCTTGGAATAATGATAGACATGACTAGTTTTCTCCGATTTAAGAAAAGTACGATAAAATGCAAGCAGAGATTTTGGCGAGAATTGAGCGATTAGCTAAAACTGCATTAAACAGCTAAATCTTTATCAAGGCAGTAAATGAACACGCCACAGGTTTAACAAACTATTATACAGGAGTGCTCAAAACTGGAATCAGAGGATTTTCGAGCAAATGACCATGATATTAGACAGTTACTAAATAGATACGGAATTCATAGTTAACCTGCATGTTTGGAGAGACTGTACCTGCCAAGGGACATATTAGGACATGGACTTCACTACCTGAACAAAGGAGTGAGCTTATGTTTCTGCAACTTCATAACGTATTTATAGAAAGTGTGACAGTTCTGATGCAGAAAAAAACTCATAACACGTACTCGGCAGTTATGTGCCCTACCTTCAAACTAAATACAATCTCGTAGGAAACCCAACCGTCAAAAACGTATTAGCAGCTCAGAAAGCACTCCTGTACAGCAAAATAGAAAAGAAAACTCGTCATGCAAATCTATACACAATGCCCAGACATGAGCTAGCCTCAATGTCAGATTCATTAATTTGGCTGTGATTTGGAAATATTATCTCACAGAATGAAGCGCGATACTGTCATCTCCAAGACAGAAATATGTTTGGAGCAACGCAGTGTGAAAAAATGTTATATTACGACCATACTAGAAGATACAATGAGGACTGTGATGAATTAATTTAGGACTCTATAAAAAGTATGGTTTGAAAGCATTCCCACGCATGCGGAGCCATTCCATTCACTAATCGTCGCTTATGAGAACGTGGAAATTAGAGTCGAAACGCAAGTATGCAATTAGATTAAGAGTGGATCGACCGGTTTATACTGGCATACTATAAGAAGTAACCCGAACTACTTCAAATAGAGGCTGACATCACAGGTCAGGACGGGCTGATAGCAGTCGAGATCGAGAAGAAGCGAAAGTATGATTTACTGGTTAACAAACTTGGGGCAGAGATTAAATGCAGAACGAAAATAATCCCGTAAGTAATGAACTGGAATGGAATAGAGATAAACTTCCATAAACGTTACGCGGAGGAAATTAGTGTATCTGATCAAGTCAAGGCATATATTTAATCAACAGTACTCAAAAGACACTAGAAAGCATCTCATTTGTTTAGCACCGCGGATTCGATGAGAACGAAGCAGTGAAGATCAGCACAGCAGAACTGAACGTAGGCTGAGTGCATCGAAAATCCCAGAATACGATCCAGCGCAATAATCAATAATGAAGAAAAGAAGAATTATATCCGTATAATATATATATACGGATATAATTATATATATATAATGCCTAGTGAATAAAAGAAAAAGCTTAATAACTAACCGCTCCTTTGACATATAATTTAAGGACACCATCAGGACACTGGATAACAACACCCATTCTTTTCCTATCACTCGTGAATTCCAATACATTCAAGATTTTATAAGTTTTAAGATTACCAAGCTAAAAGTATTTTGATGAAATTTATATCGTAAGTGATTAAATTCTTTTTCTCTTTGATGGAAGGAATGACTACCTTGTACACAATTGAATAATCTTTTCGTAATAGAATAAATCAATATGAAATACAGAAATCTATGAAATGAAAACAAGAGTGCAAAATGTGACTAAAATCAACCTCCGAAACAAGAATACTCTGTGGTTTTCTCGTCTGAAACACAAATCCAAGGGATGCAGCAGCACGAACAAGTGCTCCTTCATCAGGTGAAGAAGCTTGATAATGTATCATTCCATCTTTTCCAAATTCTGGTACAACCGTGTGACAAATGGCCATCATTCGAAGAAATTCTTTTGCTACATTAGTTTTTTCCTACACAAAGCATCCACACAAATATAAATGAAGAAAGAGGTGCTGTCAATAATATTTATTTAAGTAAATTTCATAATACTTTTTTAATCTTTTTGTCTTTTTCATAACTCATTCAATTTGCAATTTTTCGAACAATGATTAGTATTATCAAGTTAAATGCTCAAAAACTGATTTACTAGCAAACAATCTCGTGAAAATTACGATATGATCGCCATTGAAAAAGGCTGAAAACGATTTTATTATGTAAGAATGAATAAAAATAAGTTGCAAATAAAAACTAACATTACATGTTCCAATGAGTTCCAACAAACCACGATCTTCAAAGGAGTCTGCTTCATCACTTCCAAAACTTATACCTCCTACTGAGCACTTTTTGAATTTCATAATATTACGAGTTAACGTTCCGGTTTTATCGCTCATTATAAATTTCACCTTAAACAATAACGAAAGCAAAATACTGACAATCAAAACATTAACAGATCCCTGACTTCAAATACTAAATGAAACTAAGAGCTTATTTTTTTGAAACAGAATCACGACTAAGAAATTAAACATCCTCAACAAAGCTTTAAATTCTCAAACTTAAGCATTGTTTTCATGTTTTAAGTTTTCCAATTCTGCTTTGCATGACTTCAACTATCAGTAAGACTGTAATCATTACACCTTTACCATTATTAAATAAATGACTTAAAATAACGAATAATAATATTTAAAAAACTAAAAAAACTCACTGACATTCCGCAATCAATTCATAAATCAGGTAATTTTGAACATAATAACATTTACCTGTCCCAATTCCTCGTTTAAATTTGACGTTCTTGCTACCGCACAACTGTCTGACTGCTCATCGTACATGGCAATATCCTAATGTTTTGCATTTGTTAAGGAAACAGCTTTATTATTAAGTAGTTTACTATTCTCGTTAGTACTGCATTACCGTGACAACAGATGTGATTCTGTTGAAATAAGTAGACTCAGTTCCAAAAATAATATTCAGAAAGTTATTAATATATGTCTCAATTTTATAAAATAAGTGAGATGTAAATCATTTTGGTCACCAAAACAAAAAGAAAACGAAATGACAATTATGAAGAAAACTTACATTACTTATTAACATTGCTTGGAAAAATCGCACTAATTCCAGCGTAACTTGCAATGAAATGGGAATCAAGTTATTGTATAAAATAAAGAAAGTTATTATATTCCAGAAAAAGCCGAGAAATCCTCGCTCTAAAAATATCTCACTTTATGGCGTGAACAAAGAGAAGAATAACATAAATTTGCTTGCTAAAAGAAAATTTCGTAAGCAGGTTATCAAACTGAATGCGCGGAAGAATATTCATTTGGTTCTACAACAGAAAAAAAATTTATCTACTCAATCCCATCATTATCATATTTGCTACTACCTAAAACTTTTTATAACAAACTATTAAAATCCAAGATTTTACAGCAAACATAAATTAAGCATTTACGGAACAATAAATCAGAACGAACCTTGAACCCCAATATAATAAGCATGCGTTAATAATATATGATCAAAAAAAAACGCTCCTGTAGCGCTTACCAATGAGAGAACAATAAGCACGAAAAATAAAAATAAAATTCGTTGATTAGTAATAACATCAATTCTAGATCTGAAATACAATGGCTCACAAAGGACACTTGAATTCATAGTTTAAATAACAAATTAAGTGAAAATGAACAACGTAAGAGAAAGTGTTACCTAAAAAATAGCATAAAAAATAAAAACGACATAGTAAAAGTTTTCTGCAAGAAATTTTCTTTGCGCCATTATAATCATCAAAAAACCAATTGATTAACGGTTTTCATAGAAATGAAGTTAAAATCAAGGTTTATGTGGTGCTACTTTAAATTAAACTCTTTTAAGTTCCTGAAATTACTGTTTCAAAGGAGCAGTCGTGGAATTCATTAAAAGTTTTGCGTCATGTCCAGTATATAACACTGCTCCACATATCCAATGCGTATTTTTTAATCGAGCACCACGCAATAACAACTGAGTAATGCCTAGTGAGTAGATTTCATTAGATGAGTAGCTATATATGTAAACCGACAAATTATTACAATATAAATTATCATCCGTATCAAGTATGCGTTGAATATGATGCTGCTCAAATTTGTGTATAGTCGAATTTACATTTAAATGGAACAACACCTTTTAAAAGCTTTAACCTACAACACAAGTCTCAGTCATCCGAGCTTTTTCACCTCAGTGATTCTTAATCGTATGATTCTAACACCTTATATTGCCTGAATCACTGATTTAGAATTTTAAAGTAAAAAAGATTACGAGATAGATGATTACAAACATACTTAAAGGGCGATACAAATCATTTAAATGCAACGTCCCCGTAAACTCGTTTACATCACGACTTGGATGTTCACATTCAACCTCGCACTGAAAATTTCCAATTGCTTCAGTTGCTATTAGATTTGAAGTAATTTGAAGCCCCTGTCGAATTTTCAAATTTGTTTCCCCATCCAAATTTGACGTTTCAATATAAGCCATCCCTAGCGGTTCGCTAGATGACAACAGAACCATGTCCGCAGGAAACATTTGACCACTTTCCACTCTCACAATGTCACCCACTTGCAACTGAAAGTATTAACAAACACTTCCAGAATTATTTCGTTCAATCACTCTGCAACATCTTGTTATTATTTTTACATTATTACAACAAATTATCTATTTTATTGAGCTTCTAAGTTAGCACGCAATTATTCCGTCGTAGTTCCCATGGTAAAAAATACATGGAATACTGAATCATTCAAACTGAATTGCGAGTCTTTTCTATGTAATTTATTGCAAATGTGAGAAATCCATATGGCGAGAAAAATTTTGATACTCATTAACGTTATGAAAAGTTTCACTATTTCCCAACATAATATTTTAGATATAACTGTTCAATTCAAGCAATTAGTTTGCTAACCACACATCTTAAACTTCCTTTTCCATGTAAAACTCACATCCTTCCATAAACAATATGTCCATTTGTGGTCTCTGATTACTGCTGCACGATAATTATTAACTTTTTGATCAGATTTTCTTCTCTTCTGTAAAAACAATTATAAACTGTCAATTTTATTAAAATATATGCGTTATATTCTAGTTAAATCATCTCTATACTGTGGCCAATCATAATACTCAATAAATTATTTGTAAAGCCTACAATATCTTCAAATATTTCTTTCATAGCCGAAACAAATAAAATGATAAGAAATGGTCCTGCAGTGGTGAATCGACCAGTTGGACTAACATTAGGAATTTGCTGCAATTAAGGTAAATATTAAATTAATGAATGAATGACATTTATATGAAATAATCTTTCTGAAAATTCAAATCTTGCAATGCTTGAAAATATAACATTGATTTTTTTATTACAAAATAATTGAAAAATCTATCCAATTAATATAAATTACATACTTACAACATATGATTAACAGTTTCCACAAAATTCAAACATCATTTATTTGAATGAGTTGGAGAAAAATTTTAATTCAAAGGTGCACTGACCTGCAGAAGTGCGATAATAAGAAAAAATACATTGCTATATCGCCTGAATTGTTCTTTTAAAAAACGTGGAAGAAACGAAAGTGCGCCATACTTTGTAGTGCTAAATACAATTTAAAACAGATGTTACTAAACGTATGATGAATAGTTTTAAATGTGTACAGTATTATGAATATAAATCATAGAACAATTTTCTATCGAATATTGTAGAAAAAAATGTATACATTTTCTTTAAAAATAACGAATGCAAGACTTTTCCTTCTAATTGATATATCTTGCAATTCAATCAACATTCTCTTTACTGCTATTAATTTGCAAATCTTAAACTGTTACGATTTTGAAACGTAGAAGACATCCTTACAAAATAATGCAAATGATTAGTTTTAAAGGATGAAAAATAAATACTGACAAGTCCTGCAAATTGAGAGGACAAGAGGATATCAAGTAAGACACAAGACATATCACACCTGATTGCATTGGACCGATATTTGAAAAGTTGTGGAGTTCTATTTACATAAATAATTCGGGATTGAGAAGCACGTGAAGAACGATGACTAATTCTTGCCCCAAATAAATGCATTATAAGTAATAAAATTCAAATGATGATAATCTATCGATAGAATCCATATTTATTTAGATCTCCAAACACCAATGACTTAACGAAGCCAAGAACAGTTTCAGTAAAATCTTTTAGCTGCAAAAAGTTGGAAAGCATTTTTTTCCATTTTCAACATTCATCGCAAATGTCTCGTAATGATAGTATGCCCACGCGTGTTATAATGACCAATAATACCTTCTGAACATATAAGTGTTGTCTGAGTAATTTGTCACAATACTTTGCACTTTTTTTGAAGGTAAACGAATAGTTTTTATCCAGCAGTATTGAACAACCAGCAGACACGAAGATGGAAGCATTTTTATTCAGCTAACTTTGACACAAAATAGTTGACAGATGAGCAGGGGAATGCGAAGAATAAGGAAACACAAAAAAATTTTTAATTACAAAGCAAAAAGTTTGCCGCAAAAACAAACAGTTCTATATTGACCACATGAAGTAAATTAATTGCTTCAATAACTTCGCTAACACCTAATAAATCAGGCAAATGACCTAAGAATCAGGACTGACCTGAATGACTGATGAAAACGACCTCTGAGGCGGAAACGCATTAAATGAGAAATAGTCTTTGAATAATGCCTCCTTAATTTTGAATAACTTTTGATTTTATTAACAACACATTTCAAAATCAGCTATGATTACTTCCGTACATTCAGATCAAACCTGAATGACCTTTTGCATAACCACTACCCTCGTTGTCAGATTCACATCTTATCAGAGCAAATGGAAAGAACTGCGCAGTCCACTCCACAAATGCAGAAAGTACAAAAATCCTTGCAAAAAAATCCCTTCCACCACTTATTCAGTCATTGTATAATGCATACACTGACAATTTTGGAACTATATTTCGCATGTTGAGTCCCAGCCTCCAGTGTGCTCGGGCACAACTATTTTTCAGTCGTATCATTCACTGTCAAATAACGATTCAAGTGCAGGTTTTCTTATTCTTTCAGCCAAGTATTTGCTTTCTCATCTTTTTTTCCCGCAGATGACATTTCGCTATTTAAGTGTATCAATTGGCAATGTGACCGATTTGTGGTAGGTTAGTGATGCGAAGATGGTTCTTAACAAAGCATATTTCTGAATGTTACAAAGTGAGTTGACTCAAATTCATTCAAGAATTGATGGAATTCGTGAAAAAAAAACTGGACGTTTATCTTAGAATCGATGGATGGGTCAGGGGAAATGTGACATGAACATCACGCAAAACTGACATGGATGTGGTACTGTTTGGAAGACGGCAGCATCATGCTTTACTCATTTTCTTTGCCATCATTATTCTTTATTGCTCTGTAAGAAGTTGTTTATTCACGTGGATTCTGCAAAATTCATTTTATATTCCTGTGGTTAATCTTTGAGTTTTATCTACATCTCATTACACTTTTTATTACGTAAACTTCGCAGTATGAGTACACTCTATGATAATATTTTGTTGTCCGAAAGAGCAAATCTGGTAGATATAAGGATTTTTTTTAACATAAGCGAGATAGAAGCGACAAAAAACTGATTTCTTTTGATTTTTATGGTACCAATTGGTATTGTTTTTGTTTATATGTCATGAATTTATTAATGATAGTTCATATGGGATTCCATTGATGATAAAAAATATTTTGTTTCAATCATTTCCTGTTTTTGGAGTATAATTAGTCATTGCCTGTTGCAGTAGAAGGCTAGGAAGGGTATTTGTTACATATAACAGAAGTAATTTTCAAGCAAAGCCAAGTCTATCTTAATTTTTCCTAATTTAATTACTTAATTATATTCAGTTAACTTGAAATTATTTTATTGAATTTGATCATCAATTAATGGGTACTGTTTTAACGCATGTAATGCATAGTTGTTGTTTACAGCAAGATATTCAAAAACGTATGTTGCATAAGTACAAGATTGCAGCACATAGATATATTCAGTGGTATGTAGATATTGTTGAACAAAATATGATTGCAGTAAACGATACTGTAAGCTATAATGGATACGTTGCTTGTCGCAATACAAGACAAGGAAGGGTATCTGTTACTGATAACAGAGGTAAGTTAGAGGTAGAGTCGAGCTTACTTTAATTTCTCAAAAAATCACTTTAATATGAAAATTAGATATTAAAAAAATTTATATAAAAATGTTAATTAAAAGATTCTTGTTCTGGTCGTTTGTGCTAGAGTAACAGAAAACACTTTTGCTATATTTGACTGCTCAAATTCATTTACTGATTTGTTGATTCAATCTACTCCTTCTAGGTTACACTTGTAATAGAAATCACGTAATGTTAAATGGTTGTTGTGAGACTGGTAATGCAGTACGATTTAGCTGTGCTTCATGTGAGCTTTCTTCTGGCTGTTGTTCTTATTATGAACATTGTGTTTCATGTTGTTTAAAACCAGAACAGGTATATATGTATGTTATCATATGCCAAACCCTTTTAGAAATCTTCTGTTCCACTAAATTTATTGGTTGGAAAGAAAAATTACTAATTTTTATATTACTTTTATTCTTTTCAGAAAAATGGATTATTACCAATGATACAATCAACTTCAGGACATCGATTGCGGGAATTATTAGCGAAAAGCCAATTTGAAATTTGTATTTAAAGCGTCGCACTTCTTCAAATGTAAGAGTTTCATATTGCAGGCCTCACAATAGAAACGATAAAAGGATAATACTCTTCTAAAAAGAAGTGCTGGTTTCTATTTTAAAAGAGAAAGTTTTGGTGGTATAGTTCTTCGCATGATATTAGCTTCATTGTATCATATTTTTAGAGCTTAAACATGGAATCGAAATATAGAAGAGAGGGAATGAAACACTGCTACAAACAAGAATTAGACCGTTCTTTCTTCGTATAACGATGATTTAAATATAATTGATGCAGTATTCAATTACATTTGAGAATGCAGACCATATTGTATTACGGTTAATTTTCTAGTTATATATATCGTCTGTTAAAAAAGCGTTTTTTGTTGTGTTCATTTTGCTGATTTTATTTGTAATTTTAGTTCACAGTGGTTGATTATCCATTGCATTTACTCCGTAAAACAGATGACAGTATGAAGCATGCAAAAATGTCTATATTTTTTCTCAAACTGTTTTATATATACTTATCAATAGCATTTTACATGATAAAGTAGTTTGGAAATTTGTGTCACCCATTCATCATGTAAACGGGTTTATAAGATCCAGCATTACTCTTCGTGTCATCGTGGAAGCTAACAAATCTATTAATTTTAATTTGTTTTCAATTTTTGTGTATGTTTTCAGTGCCTCTAGGATTTTATTTTTTTTCGTTCGTCTGTTACAAAGATATTAGCTTTTCAAACACTACGTATTTATTCTAATAAAAACTGTGGAGTGTTTTTGGGTTTGATAAACAGGTTACTACGAGTAAATCACGAGTTTCTGCTAATAAGTTAATAATCGAGAATTCGGCGTTCCATGTATGGTTTGATTATTCAATTTCATTATTTGTCGTAATGTGGTTTTTCACAGTGTTCTGGTAGATTCCGATGCGCATATAGAGGCATTTTTACCCTATTTTGGTTACAAATACAGTTGTTTATATTATTTTTAAGATTTTGAATTAAGGAACCCTCCAATACAATGAATTCGCGTCGACTCGGAACAGCTGTAGCAGTAAAGAAGAAACTTGATTTTCTGCATGAATTGCATTATAAAGCTGAAACAATAAGGTATTGAGAAAAATATCGTGTTTTCACCAGTATCTGTTCATATTTTTATTGAAATTATTTTTAAGCGTTTAAAGGTTGCTTTACTTATGTGCAATTTCTTCTGAGAGTTTATCGGATCTACAGAATACTATTTTTCGAACGATGTGTTTTAGTTTCCTGCTCGAATTGTATATTAACTTCAAAACGTGTGGAATAATACTCAATTTTTTAGACTTATGTGTGTCTTTTCTGTTACAGATTCTGGCACTCATGGCGGCGAGTTTTAGTGTGGGTCTTATTAACTTTGGTTCTCGTTATCGATGTGAGTTATTTCATAATTTACTTATTTTTCTTGTTGCAAAAATTTTTTTCGTTAGTTCCAAAGTTAACGTTTTTTTTTAAAAGAAGTGCTACATTAATACTTATATGCACTCTATCAGGTCTTCGCACTACGGTCTGCTATCTTTAGCAGCTTAGTTTTTGTATTTTCTCGTCACGTTGGGAGTAATGCAACGTCATTCATAATCGAGATGTCAGTGCTATTGATTTCTTTGTTGAATTTGTTGGTATGTTTTCTGGACGCAACAAAAAACTCGTATTGTCTTCTCATGAAGAATTCATCAAAACTTACAGAATTATTTGCTTCTCGAGGAACCGTCAGTAAAAGTGCTTTTTAAACAGTTTTAAATTCCTAAATTAGAAATTCTTATTAATTCTTTATTAAGCAGAGTGTGGGAATTTGTTCCAGATCAAAAGCTTTCGTTTCATGTAAAGAAGTTGGGAGACCGTCGGTTTTTGAAAAGCTCAAAATTTATTTCTTAGAAGAATTTGTTGTAAGCCGTAGAATGAATCTGTTATGGATAAGCGTCGCTATTCTAAAAAAGAGGCTTCAGATAATTTTAACATTCCATCATCTACTATCCAGTCGAATCGAAACTTCATCACTCGTTGGCTTTCGGCTTTACATTTTGGAAAATGGACAAAACAAGCTGTGAAACAATCATCTTCAAGTTATATGCGGCAAAATTTAGCTAATTCTGCTGGATCATCTTTCGTTAGGTTAGTTGATTTCTGAGAAATGGCCTACATTTTGAACTTATTTTTGCTAAAAATTACGTTAATTCATTGAATCATCGCAGTTCAAAAAAATCTTTCTGCAGTAGAAGTCATTTCATTAGCAGATTGATGCTTACTACACCAACGCTGTTTCAAATCATTTAAGATTTTCGGAACTCGGTTTTAATTAATTTCCCTAAATTTTTTTTAAATTTTTTAGTGGAAGATCAGGAGGTGATTTTGGTGATAGCATTTCCTTTAAACATTCAACACCACTGATGGACCGCCATTCCCCATTTGCAGAGAGACATTTATGTCATCCTATTCCACTGGCTGCGAAAGTCGGATCTAGGACATCTTTTCGCAGTCCTCCATTATCTTCTATTCAAACTCATGAACAGTTACAAGAATATCTTCGACACAGGTTTATATTAAAATCAGTATCATCCCTGTTAGCATCATTCACGCTTTTATTTCGTATCAACTTCAAAAACAACTCTATCAGAATTTATACAAATATTATTTGTTTATTGCTTTTTTGGTCAGATGTTGCAGTTAAAGTTCTTCGGGCAATTTTACTAAAAAATATCTCATTTTCATTGTGTCCTAAAAATTTTTTTCACTAAAAATTAAGTTTAGTATTACTCACATTATACTGAACGTTATTAGGAAGCCATATCGATTTATTTGCTTTTCAGTCCTCTGAGCAATCACTTTCACCGGGACTCAGTTTCAACTCCAGTATCATACGGATCATTTCATACTCCTGAATCTGGGCATATTCCTGGTGTTTTTCGTCCATTCCGTTTTTTATCTCCTCAAAATACGAGTTACGATGTTGGTACTGCCATGTGTGATGATGAGCAAGGAAAAAAAATAGATGATGAAAATAGTGTCGTTTCGTTAGTAACAGGTTTATATTTATTCGATGTATATGTAATTTTCTGTTCAATACTAAAAGACATTTCATAAATGACGATATAAAAAAATTTATTCAAAAGTGTTAAACTTGAGTAATTTAGTCACAGGCATCTTGCTTCTCACTTCTTACTCTATTTTTTTCCGAACACAAACGGTAATTTAGGTAGTCGCATAATTGTAACAGATAAGCGAATATCGTTATCTCCAATTCCATTAAATTTAATGGAAGCCGATAATGAATTGTCTGGTGAAAATGCAAAAGGTATAGCGAGTGACGGAAGTGACGTTGCACGAAATGCTGATAATGATAGCATCACATTTCGTGTAAATCACAATGCTGCAAAGCGGTCATCTCAAAAAAAGCAAGGTATCTTTATGGTATAAAACAGTTACTTTTCGCTTTATATTCATCTGTTTAATTTGTTTATTTATTTTGCCCATTTGTTTTATTTATTGATTTGTTATTTATTGTTTATAGGGATTCATATGAAATCTACAGAAGCTTTTCGACCATTGTTTGGTCGATCAGAAAATTGTGAGCGTCGACAGTCAAATGTATCACCACATTCCTACACTCCAAATCAGCTTTCAAATGTTGTGCAGTTAAAAGGGATTGCCAGTAGTCCAAATGGAAAACAAATACCCATAACGTCATCCGAAATATTGAATCAGTAAATTATTTACTTAACTCAGTTTGATAAATTTCGAAAGCTTTTTCATTTTTATTCAGGTATAATATGGGTGCAGAAGATTTTGCTGCTGCGGAACACAATTTACGTTTCTGGATTTGTCAAACAATTTTGCGTCCACTTGTTGAAAAAATTGATGAAGTCAATGCAGTGCTAATTAAAGTTTGTTTGATGTTAATTCCAAAAACTTTTAAGAGTTTATTAACACCTGTTAATTTGTAATCATACTGACCACTTCCAAGTCATTTTTCGAAATTTGAGACTGAAGAGCTTGATAAAAGATTGGGAAATTATGTCAGGCTATATCTTTAAATCACAGGATACAAAAAACTAGGTAATTTCAGTCTTCAGCGCATCCTCTCTTAAAAATTGGTCACTCTTCTGTCGAGGCTCTCCAAGTCGCTGCTTCATCAAAAAGTGAATTGCTTAAATCAGCACTTCCATACATAATACCATATCTAAAGGCTCACGAAAAACAATCGTACTTAGTTAAAAGATGTCGGGAATTATCAGTGGATGTGTGTATGAAAAACTACAATTGGCAAAGTGGTGGAAATGAATTCGTCGAAAAAAAAGATGGAGGTAGCTATTGAAGAGAGTGCAGAATTTCTTTGAAATGAAATGCTCATTGATTTATAGAAGATTTTGTAGTCGGATGTCGAAAATTCATTTTATCAGTGATTAGTGAATTTCTTTGTGCTCTGGAATCAAGTGATAGTAGTTGAAGTCAATTTTGACAAATTCAAATCCAATACATTTTATGATATGTTTCTAAACTTTACCAAAAGCTTGCCTTTAGCCTTTATTTTTCAATCATAATTTTAAGACGAGCATGGATACTCACCACCAGAACGCCCATGGGGTCCACATTTACCAACTGATTCAGAGCTTATTTGGTCGTGGTTTTCAGTATATATGGATGCACGGTAATTTTTAACTTGTGCCAGTTA
Organism: Thelazia callipaeda; assembly: GCA_900618365.1. Classification (NCBI taxonomy): domain Eukaryota; kingdom Metazoa; phylum Nematoda; class Chromadorea; order Rhabditida; family Thelaziidae; genus Thelazia; species Thelazia callipaeda. The sequence continues at coordinate 21,236 of UYYF01000130.1, forward strand.
TACTTTCTATTATATTTTCTCATTTGTAGAATACTCGTTAACTTTAAGAGTTTTCATGCTTTTAGCATGGCAACAAATCCCTTAGTGAGTGATTTCGAGATGCCATTTTCATCTGTTTATTATTTGAAGAAGCCTGCAAAACCTTCGCCCTTGCAGTGCATGAAAAAATCGTTTTATATTTATCAGGTATCATTTCAATTCAGTTGCGGAGACTAGTTATCCATTTTTTTAGTCATCTATCTCATCAATTCATAAATTAAAAAAAAATAGCGCTTGCATCATATTTAATTTGATAATCTTCTTTTAGAGTAGCACTCATCCCCCACACTTTGAGTTAGTTTTGGATGGTGGCAGAGAACGCTTTGAAGTAGATCGTGGTTCAAAGAATTTTTGGCGAACACTATTGCTTTTTATTCAACATATTCGTTTATTTAATGATTGCTGTATTGGCAACATAAAAATTAATGAAAAAGGTATTAATCTTTCGTGCATTCTTGAATAAAAGCTTTTTAACACTATTATATCAGGTTTCTGTTATGTTTCCTTTATTGGCTTTGTACCGTTTAATTTTTAGCTAAAATTACTCTCATCATAATAAACAGTCACTCAAAATTTTGAATATAATTTTAAAAATATAAATTCGTGTTTTGGTTCTATGACAATCATATTTGTGCCTTATCCTCAGGTATTATTGCCACTAGTTTGCAAAATGCAATTTTTTCATTGTTTTAATTATGACGACTTGCTCTCGGCTGCGGTCATTCATTATTAGTTTCAAACTTAATACGGATTGTGCCACTCAGATTTTTTCTTTACTTTAGATCTCGTTATTTTGTATGTCCTTTATAAGAAGTGATCGAAATAGAAACTTTAAAATATTTTTAATTTTGAAATTCGTATCTAGTTTTCGTTGCAAAGCAAAGCTCAACACTTTCTTTGGTTTTTGTAGTTGTTTTCAGTGTTTTCTAATTTATAGCACAGTGCGCTTTAAAAGTTTGTGAGCAACAGCAAAATGGAAGTCATAGTGATGAATGTCTGTGTAAGCGTTCATTGACATTATTTAATAAGAAATGTAGGAAACTAAAAACTTGAGATCATTGAAAAAGGAGGTAAGAATCAAGATTTGCACTGTTAATATCGTATAAAATTGTTTTTCTAGTATATTGAAATATACAATAGTTTCAACCAATGTTCCTGTAGATATCACTGATTTATTTCGTTTTCTACCTTTATTCTCCGTCATATCCATCTTTATGGCGAAATGACCATTAAGGTTACTTCTGTGCATTTTTTATCACCTTTGGTTCATATTGTTGTGCTTTGGTTATTATTAACCTATCGATTATGTACTTGGTTTGACCAGGAAAAGATAATAGATATTTGCTATAAACATCTCTTAATCGGCTTAATTTGGTATGATAATTCCATCAGCTGACGCTGATTATCAATCACTTTGAAATTCCTGCAAAATGACATTTTAAGTGTGTTAATTCAGCTAAAGAACCATTTTATGCTAGTGGTGTTAAAACAGATTGTCATACCTAATGAGGTTTTTTGCTTTGAAGACTTTCCGCTGTTCAAAAGCAACAGCTGAAAAATGGTTCATCATGAAACTGAAGACAGCAATAGTAAAAGTAAAAATTGATGATTTGTATTGAGTATTCGAAATATTGTGGCAAGTATTTTTTCTCTACATTTTCTATTAAATGAATAGAGAACCATCAATTAAGTAGCCTGAGAGTAACGTACCTTGATATTTGCATTGCCTGAAGTTTCGCAGAATATTAGCAATCATGTGCTGAAATTTAGTGATGCATGTGAAATTAGATTGGGATCTAATATAGTGGGAGTGAGCTATATTTGGCTATGTTGTAAATTATTCATGTACCGGTAAGTAATAGGTTTTTTAATTTAAATTACGAATTTATTTATGTTTAGAACTGACACCTTCCCACGAAATTTTCTCTTTTGGTGCATACAAATTTTTTGCCATATCAAATGTGGCGTACCATTTTCTCGAAATTTATCAAGCCTGCAAAGTAAGTTTTGTTCCCTTCATGAGTGAACGTCAAATCTTTGAGAAGAAGCGGGATGAATGGGACGGTCGGTCCGCTCATATTTGCAGCCAGCATTCGATATGCGCGATGATTACGCGATGGATCAAGTAATGCCTCGAAATCTGCATATTGTTGCTTCATCTTTGATGGAAGTTTCTGGAAATAGCAGTAAATGCTCTGTACCACATATTTTCTTAACTTGAACAGTATTAAATGACTGGTTTTTATAATACTATTTAATTAGCTCACATCCCAAAGATGAGTGATTCGGCTGACGGCAACGTTGCTGAGACCTAAGATAATGGCAAACAACGACATCAAATCTCGATTCTCTTTAGCGCTACAAAATTTCTATAATTTAATACAATCACTGTGAAAGACATGATTTATTCAAAATGTCAAAAGAAAAAACAAGCTTGGTTGCACTGAAGCTTTATTTTAGATCAATGCTGAAACAATTTTTGAGTCTCATTGACGAATACAATGACACCACTCACTGTGCTGCAATTTTGATGAATTTTTTGAGCACTGAAAGACGTTTGGCACTTCCACGGGCTAACAAAACTTCAGTCGTGGTCCAAAATTGTACCTCATTGAAACGACGCATTAGGAGATCTAAATTTGAGGTAATCCGACCAGGTAGCTGTTCTCGTCCAAGTACCTGAAAATTGCCATATTTACTAAAAGTATGGGAAGATTTTCACGACGTACTCATGCTTTACAATTGATCTGATCAAATCCTCGACTTATCTAGAAATCTTTTGGAAAAGAGACCTGTGTGATAAGTTCTATATCATCTGTTGCTTCCAATAACTGCGTATGAAAAATAAGCAGTTGCTGGGCGATATCAACACTACTTAAATAGTCTAACAACGAAGAATGCATACTTCCTGACGGTTCATCGTGTTGAGGCATTGGTGTCTGAAATTAATTTAAATTCACCCTTTTGTCTTATTGCACATTTCATAGCAAGAACACGATCCAAAATCTACATAATTATATGAGAGAAATGTATTGAGCATTTTTATTTTGATCGATGTATTTACTGCAAAACGCGTAATCAAATAACAATTATAGCGAGTCTAGTATTATATGATTTAATATTAGTTATATTAATTTAAGGTTAACGCGTGCCAAAACATTCATTTAGCAGAACTGGATCTCGAAGTCAAAGAAATTGCATTCATATAGGATATTATCATTGTATAGCAAATCATATAATGCTAGAGGATGTTTGTAATCTTACACGATTATTTTATATTTCATGGCTCTGAATGAGGACAGAAGGAATGATTTCGAGAAATGAGTTCAAAAATGACTTCCTTCATCAACTACTCAGAAAAGTGTGTTGTCTTTTCTTTGAAAATAACTAATCATCACTTTCATTACTTACAGTCTAATTTGTTAAGAGTAGATTTCAGTTAATGCTAGCAACTATTTTACTTTCCAATCCATGAAAATATAAGCTTTTCATCAAACGTTTGCATTACCAAAGTTTCAATTTCATCGCTATATGCTATGTACAAACGTCCATTTAATGAAACCATTGTTGGCACACTAATTTCACCCGGCGGAAATATTATTTTTTCTGAAAAAATACACAACTTTCCTATGAAATAGAAATTGCTTATGAAAATCCACCAATAAATTCAAAGATAGCATTCATTCTTAAAAGGATCTGTATTGATGCATCAAAATTCCATATAGCTGTGAATGAATTTTCGGAATTTCTCAGAATTCTACATTATATTTATAATGTGAACTGTCGACCTGAACAAAAATGCTCATGAAAATAAATAAGTTTTTCAAATATTTCCATCTCTTTTTGTTTTTGCCATCTGATATGAATAAAACACGTTTTTTGATCGCTTTGTCGTTTTCACTGATCTCTTATCATAAAAATGCAAATTATGTTCAATCCCAACGAAAGAAGTGCCAAAAAAGAGCTCATAGTAAGATTTTCGACTATTCTTTTATCATATTTTGAAATTATTCTTTCTTTAAATCTTAAACAATATATAATCTGTAATTATTTCAAGCAGTTCATTTTTGATAGAATTTTTGTCTCTCAGAAAACAGAGACTTGTAATCAGTGAGGAGATAAATGTGAAAGAAATTTTTACTGGCAAAAATAAAATAAAGTAGCAGAAAACATATTCTGATCTAATATTAAAACGATATTTAAAATTTAATGAATGATATAATTTTGCAAATAAAAATATAACCTCTTTACCTCCATTACTTTTCACTTCAACCAACTGTACGTCTTCACTTTGTCCACCGCATCGCATTTTATCCCTTGCCATTTCACATATATCAGCTGCAGTCTTATCCAGTCTTATACTCATTGTGAAGGAGCTTGTATCAGATAAATAAATCACTTGATTACCTAAAATTGATATGCTAAATATTTATTTTAAAAAATAATAAGCTACTAATAATAACAGCAACTAACAAGTATCGAATGGCAAAACGGGATTTGGTGCTGGAGAATGAGAACAATAAACTCCACAGTCGAGAACTACCGATGGATGTCTATTGATAGTTCGCATAGCATTTTCTCTAAGCTCACGAATTGCAGACATCCGTTCTAGAATAGCCAGCATTCCTGGTATCTGCCGACTGTCCTCTAGAACATAACAGTACAACTCCTGGAAATATTTCTTGCGTATAGCAGTATACTTCAAATTTGAATAGCTGAAATGTGCAATCAATCTAAAATAAAGAATAGATGTGGAACATTGCTCCTGTCCCGAATTTTACCTCAACAAAGCTATTCGATGCGGGGTCAAGAAAAAATCGTAAGCCAAGAAGTTGAACCCATAAGTCTAAAAAGGCAACCACGCGTCGTTTTACAACAATTTTTTGTTCATAATCATCTAATGGAAATGCTTTATCCATCCGAACCTCAAAAATTTACTTTATAAACATTTTTAATGAAAACACGAAAAATATTTGAATCTGCAAGATAAGAAAGATAGATATCTCTTTTTTCTCTTTTATTTTCTATCTGTGATCAAATAATAAGTTTCTTCTGTATCACAAAGAACAGAAACTATCATAATACAAATATGTAAATTAATTTGATAATGAAATTTTTAAAGGACTTGAAAAACATACGGTAGAACCACGCATATAATAATTTTTAAGGTAACTGCATAGAATATTTGCAGGCATGTGAATGATGTGCGTAAGTATAAAATCTTCTAAAAATGTGTCCACTAAGCCATCATCGGTTTGAGCGTCTATTCGAGTTTCGAGCAAATATTCTACAGTTTTCTCAGGAACCCCAGCCATTACCGAATAACTATAATTAAAAAAGATATTTTTATGGTTCACAAGCTCCTTTGTGTTAAAATTAAATGTCTATTTATATTTTAAATCAAAGGTACTATCATTATCATCAACTGTCATATCCATAAATTTTATTTTTAGTCTGTATCATGATTTTTTTGACAACCAAAAAAATTAACAGCAAAGCAAAGTAACTCAAATATGAGAATTGTTGAGAAGAAATAAAAAAAGCTCAGGTACTGATATTGTTTTTGGCCATCATTCAAAAACAATATCATTAAAAAATATTACAATTGAATCTGTGAGGAAAATATGCAAGACAATAAAGATACATATTTGTAGAATCAAATTTACTTGCGATTAAAATGTTTCAATCTTTCTTGATGAATCTTTTTAAGTAAATTTCAGAGCTAAGCTAACAGGTTTTAATTTTAATTTTGTTAATGTTACTGATAACTCTGATTTCTTTCGCAAAAAATTGTCAATTTTGATCAAAGAAACAACAACTTAATGTGTGTAGGAAGTTACGTAAAAAATATTATCAAGAATTTGATGAGACTGAAAGTATTCGAAATATTTAAAATTCATTGTGTTCGATGGAGGAAAAAATAAAACGATTTTTTTTGATTACATAATTATTAACATACAAATATCAAATTTGCTTCATTGGGTGGGGTTATATTTGCATGCAGCTAAGAAGTACTATCGCTGTTGATATTTTTATTACTTATCACTATTATCAAATATGTCATGATGTGAAAAAATCGTAATTAAGTAGCACAATGATTAAATAATAAGTATAAATAAGTTTAAGTGTTTACTAACAATTTTTTCAAAATATAAAAGCCAACCAGCATCTTGACCCTGCATTGACATTTGAGTCTCCGATGGTGTCGAGAGTTGCATTCCCAATAGAAAGCACTAGATTACTACGATAGGTATCTGGAAAAGTTTGATGGACAGCATTCATCTTTTCCAGCACAAGCACATCTTGTCCACGTTCTTTTAAACGTACTGTGTTCGCTTCCACATCGCGTAAGATTCTGAGCAAAAATATAAATCCATCTTACTTTACTCATTTCAATTTACTTTACTTACCTATTTCATATCTTTACCACTCAATTTATTTCAAGCACAAGTACTAAAAAACAAATACTTGAACACTGAACGCTAAGAATGAAGGCAAATGGTCTATAATTGATATTATGATATTCAGAGTAATTAGCTGCAGCTGAAATTTTGGATTTTCCAAATCTTCAATATTTTAATAAATCTTATTTTGTAAATGCGCAGTAAACAAAAAAATCATTAGCTAGGATGCAATTATTAGTAAGTAATGCTTGAAAAATAAAAAAAAATGTAAAAATAATCTAAGTTGAAACAACAAGCAATTCAAATATTATCTCAATAAACTTTTCACGACCACTAGATTCGTCCAGAAGGTTTTTTCTGTTAAAATATATACACTCATTTCATTTCAGTCAAACCTCTCTATTGCTGCTTGCGACTTATAAGCTATCTATTTTTACTTTGACTTATACCTTCCGAAAACATTTTTACGAAATTTAAATTAATTCGCATAATATTTTTAATCGTATTATGAACTATGCTGTTTGCATGATGCTAGTTTAATAGTTTGTACACAATTTTGCTCTTATTTAAATCAGTCATATTTTCATAATAACTGAGAGTCGAGAAGCACAAATCTTCATTTCAAGCCGAAGTTTGACTTATGAGCATTCAAAAAAAAAGTGTTTCTAATTTATGACAATGGCATTGCTAAATTAATGCTATTTGTAAAGATTTAGCTTTTTGATTGAAGTGAACTTTTAAAATTACGATAAAATTTGAGATAGAAATAAAGCTGATCACACTACTCTGTGAGTTGTTTGAATAAACACATTGCACATAAAAGCCGAAAGTGATTAATTTTTTCAATAGAAAAGTATGATGGAAATGATTGACTCTATAAATTAAAAGTTCATATCAGTACCACAACCTAAAATGATAATGCTTTTGAGAATAATCATTTTAGGTAGTGGTACTCATCTTTGACAGTTTAAATATGTTAGGCCGAAATGTAGATCAGTTATAGGACTGTAAAGACAATGTCTATATGATTATTTGATACAAATAAATATTACTTCATCTCAAATGAATGAAAACTAATCTTTAGAAGAGAGTTATTTCCAGATCAACGTGAAATAATTCACTGAACTGACTTTATACGAAAAAAGTGTTCATAAAATAGGCGATAAAACAATACAGTATGCATTAGTGAAAATTAATTGAAATAACTGAATATTTCTCAAAAGTTTTTTTGAAAAAAGTATAATAAAAGATAGAAAACCACATTTCACACCAATAACATATATACAATACTGACCTCTAACCAGCACTGATAATGCCATTAAAGAAACAAAATTGAAACATCGACTGATCTTAAAAACTGGTTCAAACATACGTTTTTTACTTACTGAAACAAACAGAGGGGATGAATAGGAATGGAACAGAGCAGACGATGAACACAAGGATGTGCGAGCAAGCGAGTAGAACGGCCAGCAACAAAGTAAACCTTCGAAATAATTTGAGTATGAAAGTTTCCGATCACGTCCAACGACTACTTTATCAGCACAGTAAGTCATTTGCTCACTTTCTACGTCAAAATATTCTAACTTTAATGCAGAGAAACAGTCTGTCGCAATAATTTAGAAGTTGCATTAGTGAGTAGTTGGAAGGATATTAAAATCGTGTAGGATATCTGTAAGAGATTTGGTCTAATGAGTGAATGCATTTTTGATATGATTTGACATGTGAGGTGAGGTGTGTGTACACTTTTTGAACGAAATGATATGCTTGAAGTTATTTATGAGTGTGTTATTTGCAATATCAACATGAATAACATCAACAACAACATGAAATAATGATAAAACAATAATAATAATATGATATTATTAAAATAATAAAAAAATAATAATAATAATACTTATAATATTAGCAGTAATTATTATTCAGTCTATTTCTAGTCATTACTTACGAAAACACAACTGATTCCACTCATGGTAGGAAAAAGAAGAGGATTGAATGCAAAATGGAAAAAATAAAGACAGTGGAAATAAAGTCTTTGGAAGTGACTGAATAAATGAATGATTAATTGAATGATAGAATAAAAGATAAAATGGCATATCTTTTATTCATTAAATAAAATAAAAAGATAACAATTATGTAAGTTATTCCTGAGCGGTCACACAAATTCATCGCGTGTTAATTAGTGATTTTATCCTTTCTATGTGAATCACTGCGTCATTATCACATATTCTTGTTGATGAGGATATATGAATATACAGTAGTTTTACAACTTATATTATTAATTGGATTTAACAATCTTTCAGTGCAAAAGTGAAGTACAATATCTCTGAGAATGGAGATGTGCTTAACTCAATTAATATGCATGCACATATGTGGTCTTTGAAGTGTTCATTATGCTAATTTTCCTCTCAAATTCAGTACCTTGCAGAAGAAATTTTAGAAACACAATCTATGACATCAAATATGCTTTCATGAAGTTAGTATTACTCAACAAATAATGATATTATTTTGTATTACTACTATAAAGCATTGCTAGCATTGCTAGCATTGCTTGCTACCATATTTTAAGAAATTAGATACTAATTAATTGAATAAAACAAATGTAACAAATCGAGAATTATGAATAAAAATTATCCTACAAAGTTTTATCAAATTAATCAATCTTTTAAGTATATCTATTATCGATCATTAATTTATGTGAAGTTAACTTGAAGTAGCAGCACATGTTTATGAGAACTAATAATCTCTTGCAACAACAACAACAACAACAACGAAAACGACAACGACCTCATCGCAAGATTTTCAATATAAATAAATAATTCTTAATATTGCTAATGACAATTGCTGTTTCGTTAAATAATTTACCAAAATTTGTCGAGAAATTGTAGTTTCACTTCATTAGCGACTGCCACACACGATTACAGTCAATGACAAACATTTGCGTTCATTACCAAACAATTAACGCAGTGAAAATATTTTTTCACTGCGTTAATTGTTGTATATTCACATTCCAATCTCAGTAACACTTATCAACAATACTCATTTACTAATTTACTTCATATCAAAAGTCAATTTATGCTAATTATAAATTATGCATATTTTAGTCATTAATGCGCTTTTTATCACTGACATTTGATTGAGCAATTAGACGATAAAATACAAGATGTAATAGCATGAACATGCGAATTATCATAGATTACCGCTATTTTGTTATCAAATTACAACGTTTACTATTGCAATCATGCACGCCTTTCACGTGGAAAATTTAGCTTTGCATAAGTCTTGCATAGGACATTGAACATATTTAATGTTTTGTTGTAGCATAAAATCTCTAACTTTTAATTACATAACTTTAGCATTCAAAAATGTTAGCAAAACTTCATAAGTTATATTTCTGCGTAATTTGTCAAGATCAATCAGAAAATGTAAAAAGACAATTAATATTTTTTATTTATCTGTCTAAATTAGTGCAAAAAACTTACCGATTAAAATCATTTTTGTCAACGCGTAAAAATTGTGATTTGTCTTCTCGAAGAACGACCGTGGCAGCGCGAGGTGCGTCATTCACCAAAGCTAATTTACCGAAATCATCACCTTCTCGAAGTGTACAAACCATTCCCTATCGGTGGATAATTTGTTCCTTTAGTCCGTAGTAATAATAATAATAATAAAATAATAATAATGGGAGGAAATATTAACAGTATTTAATATTGATAATAAAAGTGATAGCTGGTATGAATTTACTCGGCATAATGTAGATCTGATTTATTTGTATTATTATCAACTATTTTATTATTATCATCGCCATAATTACTCTTATCGTTATTATTATTAATTTTTATCACTATCGAAATAAAAGTAATCAGATGCACTTTGTGAAAAGTAACTACCGAAGCCAGTTTGGCAATAATGATGTTCACAATTATGACACCATCGATTATCACTATGACAATGATGATATTAGTAGCGGATATGATATGAGATAAGAATGATCGATCTAGCAGGAATATTTTCCCTATATTCAGGGGTTTGCTACAGCTCAGCAAGTTGTCTTACAGTGATGTAACAGCTTTCATAAAGAGTGCAAATGAGCGAGTGTAAATTTAAAAGAAAATTTCCCAAACTTTATTGCTGAAAAACTAATCTTAGGATTTGCTGAAGTTAAAAGTATATGCACAAAGATTTTTGAGTGAATTTCGAAGCTGACATTTTAATGAAATAATTGAAAGTAGGCAAAAAATCCCTTCTATACCCTTCAAGTAACTCGTTATTTGATTTACAATTAGACTTAAATAACTGACGTACTCTTCCGCGTATAATAACATCAACGGATCCTTTCAAAACGATATACCAACAATTGCCCTGGTCACCTTGTCGGAATAAAACATGTCCAGCGTGTTGGTGTTGTTCAAAGAAGACAACTGCTGCTAATTTGCGCTTTACCATCGTACTCAGATGCGCTAAAGCTTTCACGTGTAAAAGTTCCTCGTATACAAGTTCCAATTCTTCTAATGTACGCTCTGATGGTCTATAAAGAAGAAATGTATAGAAAGCATGAGCTAATGAAGAATGGACATTGAAAGTTCATGCTTATTTTCAGTGCTCCATTACATTTTTCCAGCTTACTGTTATTATTTTTTACTACTAACTTCTTATAAAATAGAAAAATGATAAAATCAGTGTTATTAAACGTACGATTTGCAGAGTATCATACGAAAAAGTGAATCAGGTCCAATAGTGCTAAGAAAAAATATGGCAGTTGCGATATCCTTAACACGGAAAGAAGTTGCTGACCCCGCGTCAAATGGTGGACCAGAGGTTGTCAATCTGAATACTGATACTAAAATTTCGTCCCGTAAAAAGTGTATGCTACATAGTAAGAAAGTTTCAGATGACAAGTTCATAATTGTCAGAACTTATCATACCAAATTTGGCTTCCTAATTTTAAAGTCATTGTGAAAGAAACAGTTATCATTAAAAAATTACTCACTTTTTGGATAAATTTTTGCAATAAAATTAATTTATCATGTAAAAAGCAGTAATCATTATTATGTTCTTTTTCATATTTTTTAATAATTTCATTTGTATTCAGTTTAAAAAAATCAATAAGTGAGCATATAAGTTGACGCGAAAAGGATTTCAAATAAATTGTTAAAGTAGAAAATAATTTTGCAATTCTTTTAAAACCAATTTGTAAATCGAAGAAAAAAATTCATTCTAGAAAACATTTGTACACTATAATTGATGTTATTTGCACGGAGAGAATCCTTTAATGTGCAGATCTTACAAAGGCTATTGCCATTTTTCGTACTTTTTAAATGAATTTGACTTCTATCAATTTAAAAATATTTTTCTATCGTTTTTTAGCAAATACAAAAATATTTTCAAAAACATAACGAGTCAATTTAACTAATACACACCTCTTGTGAGCAGTAAGTGTAGAAGTAATAGTCCAACGATAAAAAATGTGTTTATCAGCGAACTGAAGTTCATTATTGACTGAAATAATAAAAACAGAGATGTCAGTACTTGCAAGCACAAACTTTTAATCATATTTGCAGCAAAACTTATTGAAGTTTATTTCGATCATAAAATTGTTTGATTAATTAAGTATTAATTAATGTATAAAAGCAATAACTGATGCCTTTATGCGACTGAATTTGAAATCAATCTCGGAAAATTGCAGTTTTCTTGATTTTCTCACTTCAACTAAAATGAATTAATTACAGTACCAAAAACGTAGAATTTTCATTTACTTTTTATTCGCTACTGCTAACGTTTAAAGTATGCATAAATCAGTTATTTTTTTTCACTCAGTCAAAAATTCTCTTCAAGTTTTGCTCGTTAAATTTTCAAAGATGAACTAATTTTGCTTTAAAATTTTTATAATGTGAAAAATTTTTATCTTTTACTAAAATGATATCATTTTTTATATTAGAAAATAATGACAAGTACTAAGTCATCAAGTGATTTAAGAAGTTGCTTCCAAGAATCGTATTGCAAAAGTTATGGCAAAAGTTCAAATGTCACGTCATGCACGTCTTGCAATGCCAATTTTATTTACTTACCATGAGCAATGATACCATTTTCCAGCAGAGCTTGCCACATGCCAACAACTTGAAAGCGTGTTAACAACGTATTTTTAGATAAATGTAGCGTTTCGGTGGCGAGGTTACTCAGCCAGCTTACCATTTCCCTGCCAATCATACAGGATAAAAACGACTGAAATTTGCATTTTTCGATGACTGCATTAAGTTTTGCTAATTTGAAAGCTCAATTTGTTTTATCATTGCGTTAACTATTTTTGTTGACTCAAAAATTTCTATACTTTGAAAAATTTTATATTGACGAAAATACAATGATGAAGAGGAAACACGTATTCATGTTCTCGTTGGGACCAAAAATATGAGTGAAAGTTTTCAAGACAAAAATTATGCACGAAAATTATTAATTGGACACTTCTACAAGATTGTACAATTATTATTGGACAGAAATTCAGAAAAGACTTAAAATAATAAATAAGTCTTTATTTTAGTAATCAGCTGAATTAAATTTAACCATCAGAACAACATATTTTTCACACTTAATAAAAAATTTGCTATTTCCGTAGTAGTTATCACATTTGAAAGATTATTTTCAAGCGAATAGCAAACTTATCAATTTTAGCGTAATAAGAAATAAATAAATATTATTTGTTGTTTTTTATTATCATAAAATAATTGTTCAATTACAAAACACCAAAATTTTTATTATTTGAATTTTTTTTAAGTTATCATTTACAATTTGTCCCACTTAGTCTTTCTTGATTTTAATATTTTTTCATTTTTGAAAAAAAAGTCATTTGCTATAAAGTATTTAGCAGCAAATTTAGGCCAAAAAATTGAATTTAAATTTGTAAAATGAAAAAAGTTAACGAACTTCCATTTTTAACCATTTTTTTTGACCTCTTTCTGACTACTGTATATTTGACATTTTAAAATAAGAAATTGCACAAAGTGTTTTGAACAAAATTAGATTTCAAACAATTTTTGCGAATCATTTTAAACCTCAGAGAAAAACTTTTCTGAGAGAGATTATTTCAAACTTTCAAAATGGACGAATTTTTGATTCCAAACAAAATAAGTAAGAAATTTTGTAAAGAAATAAAGAGTAAAACTTTTCAGTTCTGAATTAAATACCTGTGAATGACCTCTGCGATCGCAGATTAGATGTGGAGCTTGTAATTCCATAGTTTGTTTCAGCAACAGTGCTGCCTCGTTTATTCTCGATTCCACTGACTGCAAATCATGCAGGTCTTTGAAGAAGAGGCAGTACTTTTTTGTTTAAAATACTATTTTTCATGTTCATTTATAATTCTAAGTTATCGTGCTGATATACTATATGCTTGAGCTTTGTACATCGCATTTATAAATGCAGTGATTCCATCAAGTTTGATTATTTTAAGTTGAAAAATACGTCTATTTTTTTATTTTTTATAAATACAATTTTACTTGTATACTTTCATATACTGTACATAAGTCAAGATTGAAATGACTTACAACAGATTTATTGAGTTCAAAGTAACTCGAAGGTGAGTTCCAATCATTTTGTTCTTCGCTATCAACGTTAACAAAAGTTGTCGCATCAGATTTGTAATGTACATTATTAACCATCTCATCGCAACACTGTTGCATGCCGCAAAAATTGTACACCATATTTTCTTCTTAATTTATAATAAAATCAGAAAAATAAATTTCTATTTCAGTTTTAAAAATTAACTCAAAAACAAACTCAAACAAAAATTATGTAATAGTTATCAAATATTCATTGATATTCTCACCTGGCCGATTGAAATCCATTACTTCTTGTCCATCGTTCTGGCGTAGTTTATTACGCTGAGAGGCTATTGCTAATGTACCGTAATCTGAAACAGATGCATGAATTCCAATTATGAATGAATCAAAAAACTAAAGAAATCTAATGAAAAAAAGTTGCAATTTGCATGAAAAAAAATCAAACAAACAAAATATCGCATCTTAAGTTGTAGTCAAGCAAAAAACATCAACAACTTGTGAAGTTTTTTAAATATTTTACTAAATTCCCAGGACAATAACTGCTTGCTAAAATTGCTTTCACTTTTATCTCTTTCTGATAAATCATCCTTTATCAATAGAAAGAATTCACTCGAAGTCAGTTGCGGTCAACAGGAAAACAAAGTTAAAAACAAGCTTACTCTTATAGCTTTTAAATAAACTAAACGAGTACTTAAATTCTCAAATCCATTACTTGCCAGACGATTTCCTCTAATCAAAAACAACTTCTATATTTACTGTATTTACTAGAAAAATCAGAGTAGCATCTTTTTAGTCACTGTATTTTTATGAGTGCTATTTAATGCAATCACTTATGTTGTCTACTTTGAACATAACGTGTACAGTTAAAGAAATGTGTCGATCTTTTGAAATTGTTTTACTTTTTTGCTTTAGACTTTTTGAAAATGTGCGTAATTTTTGCAAAAACTTAGATTTGATTTAATTTTGGCATTAAAATTTCACGGCTGCTTCTACCTCTTTCCAACCACTTACAATTAATTTCATTTATAGCAAGCGTGTTATCTTGCTGAAGAGAATATTAATGATTGTTTTTAATAAATACTAATTATGACAAAATATTTATTGTTATAAAAATATAAGTTCAATTGGTTATTTATTTATTTATTCTCATTCTCGCCAGAAAAAACTTCAACATTCGAAGCTTTTACTAATCATAAATTTTAGTGTTAAATGCTGCAGAAATGTGATAAATTGTGGACATTATCGTTTTGCGTACTATTAAGACAATTACATCCTCTTTTTCTCTCAAATATTAATGCCATTTATAGAAAGATTTACATTTATCAAAGTCTCATTATCAGTGTTTACATTTTAACAAGTTTAAATAGATCTTCCAAATTTTGTTGAAAAAAAAGCGTAGATAAATGAATGTGGCAAAAAAATTTGACAGATTTATTAAGTGCTAAAACTTTTTATAATTCAATTTAGGAGCAAAAAAAGCAAAGTATTTTCCATCAAATTCTAAAAATAAATGTAATTTTCTGGGAGATAATTCAGTAAATTATTGCCAGAAAAAGTGAGGAAAACGTGAAAAAGTCCTCCAAATAACCTCTCCCAGTGTGATTAATTTTCCTAAATTAAGGAAAAAACAAAATTAAAAGTTTAGCGACAAGTATTAGTTCAGTTTTACTTTATTCATTTAAAATGTCATGCAAAGGCAGAAGTGAAGTTCGATAGATGGAAAAAAGTCCTAAAAAAATCCAATTAATGCGCTCCAGTTATTTCAAATTTTAGCGAGAAAATTTGGCAAAATTAATTTTTTGATCCAAAAATGAGACGTCTACCCAGCTTTTCTACTCTTTCAAATTGCAGAAAAGATAAAGCAATAAAAAGTTTAACTTTAATTTTAAGATAGTAATTTGCATAAATGTATTAAATAAATGTTATTAAAAAACTCGTTCGATATCATTTAAGCAAGAACTGCGCTCACACTGTTTTTTATGCAAATGTTATAACTCACTTTTTGAAAACTAGAAAAACTTGCAAATTTATAATATAAAACTGATGAATAATATGCTTCAATCATGCTGGTTAGCTAACACTTAAAGCTTCTTTAATTATAAAATGGTACTGTAATAATGCTCGTCGTATCTTAACTTTACGAAAACATTTAATAAAATAATTTCAAGCCAAAATATCATTTGCAGTTGTAAATTTTTTCTTTCTTCTGCTTCCTGTATTGTCTGCACACTTACTCTTTACAATTACGTGAAATTTTTCCATACAAAACTTACGTTTTTTTTACGTGTAATATCTTAATTATTGTTGGTAATAATTGGTGACACAAAACAATTTGCTCTCATAGTCTCAATTAATAATAATTAGCAGCAAACATTTTTATGAAGTTAATCAATTTATTTAATTATTTAAATTTAAATAAGTAAATTTGCTCATAAAACAAA
>UYYF01000131.1:0-37560 GCA_900618365.1 Thelazia callipaeda
AACATCTTCTACAATAAAGAAACTGTCCAGAGTTTTGATGTCAAGTTCAGCATTCAGATCCGAAAATGCGTACAAGAATATGCTGGTTCCATTGAATTTCAAATGAAAAATGGAAGCAAATATAGAGATGACATTAACAGAGGCGAACTCCCATTCCACAACGCGATACTGGTTGCAACTCTTACGTGCTCGTTTCTTTTCTATGAACAGTTGGTTTGGTTATATTACTAAACTTAATCAGCTAACATTTGTCTAACAGAACTGCAAATCATTTGAACAATGACTTCACTAATTTTGCTTTCTACATTTAATTCTTTTTACAATGAATTTCAAAAACCATTATGAAAAAAAACGTGCAAAAATTTTCTATCCAAAAGAGGAAGATTTCAAGCTGTACAGGTTTATTAAAATGTTTAAGAAAGATCCATAATTATGAACTGAAACATTATTTACCCTCCTCGAATACTAGATAAGAATTAGAAACACTTGATCCCAAAATTTTTGCACTAACTATTCCATATGATTATTTCTTTCTAATATTTAAATATTCTATAATCTGTTCGCTTATACTTTTACAGCTATATTTTGTAATATGATGTTTCGAATGGAAAACGAGATGCCATGAAAAGCAAATGAAGGTAACAGCGCAACTAGGACAAAAATAAATAATATGTTAGTTTAGCATCGTTCCCAAAAGAAACTGCCTTTTTCTTGCCATTACAAAATTTGAAATTTTACCAATTCAAGAAAATAAAATGATGAGGAGAAAACTTTGACACGTTAATTCATTGCGTTTACTGGCACCTTGATGTACTGGTATCTTGCGAAGTGATGCTGTAATAATGAACAAGACCATCAGCTAAAAATAATGGAATTGAAAACGCTTTATTGTACACAACTTGCTCCTAACAAATGATGCAATGTTAACAAAGATCATAAAAACGTAATTCGCTAAATTAACCTTCCCTAGCACTCTAATCTGTTTTAAAAACTCACTTTGGCGTAACAGTTTGAATCATCATCTTCATCAACTGTTGATGAACTATTTTTGGAGGTTTCCGAGTAGCAAAAAGTGATTTTCGAAGCAACCTTTGTATTTGAAGTACTGAAAAAACAGTGTAAATCACTGATATCATGAAGTGAATAAGCAAAGCATTTTAAGAAAGCTTACTGACTGAATTTTATTAGGTAAAGAGAAATATAAAGTGACTACTCAGTAAAATTTCACCTTATTTTGTGTTACAAGACTGCTGTCTCGCTTGATCATAACATAGATATGTGCAGATAAGACATTTTAAGAGGTACATATCAGTGATGAAAATGTAGAATTATTCAACAATATGATCCTTTACACCAAGTTTACATGGTAGTAGCAAAAAGTAGCAAAGTAGTCTTTATATGAAGAAATTGATGTATTATTATATAATGCGAAATTTACCACCTAATTTGGAAGAGACTTCTGCTTCCTGGCTGACACTCAACATTTCTTCCTGCAGTAATGGATAAAATCAGAAAAGTTGAAATCGATAAGTCCCTGGTAAGTAAATGATTCAACTTTCTTCATAATTGACTCAAGTTAGACAACGAGTTGAATTAATAATACTACTGCACTAAGCAATGAAGTTTAATATCGAGAAGTAATCCTAATGCTTCTAAAAATGTGCCCAGAAATATCACGACTTTTACCAGTTGTAGCTGAGAAAATAATAAGCATAATAATCGCCACAGTAAAACTTAAAACGAATAGTACGACAATAACAGTCAAAGTTATAGTTAAAATTAAAACAGAGAGAATTACAGCCACAATTATTATTAAGCACAGAATAAGAGGACCTGTGAGATACAAATATTTATCATTGAAAACTGACAATTGTGAGTCACTAGAACGTATTTCCATATGTATGCGTCGCCTCTGCAATGGAGACTGCTTTTAAGGCAATAGTGAATAGAAACCAACCAATTATGAAGGACACAGTTCAATAATATCAACGAAATATAGTACGTACGTTTTGCTTTTATAATAACACATTACACGAAGTGGACTGTATGCAAAAATAAAATTAAGCTGTGTGGTATCGAATGTGTTCCAGCAAAATACTCAACTGTGGCGTGACTCACATTATATTATTAATAATTCTATTTCATCTAAACAGACTGAGAATCCAGTTTTCTAGCAAAATGTTGGCAAATAGCCAGAACAATAATTTTTATCGCTGAAAGATATTATGGGGATAGGAGATGAGACGGCTATTGATTGGTGGACAAAGGCAAAAGGAAAAATGTCGCGCAGTTGTTTCATATGAAACGATGTGGCAGTGGAGTTTGATAATGATACGGAGCCTATGTAATCGACCTGTGCGTTACTCAGCGTGTCGTACTTATGAATGTGTATGAGATAACTATGTGGATGTGTGTCTGTTCGTAATATGTAATGAACATAAAGTTTAGCTCGTGATAAAGTTTAACTTATATATCATCCTTGTGATGCGTTAATATTGCACATTTTATTGGTTAAGACAAATTTAGATTTAGTTCTTGAGTAAATAAACTTTGCAAAGGAATCTTTAGCATTAAGGTTTATTTATTGAGCAAATTATTATTATTAATATTTCAGCAACATTCCGCTTATTTTTATCGCTTTTATTATATTCTCATCACAAATTTGTTTTCTTTATTTATATTCCTTATATATAATGTAGAGGCTAGCTAAAAAAGTCGTAATCTTTTAATCATTGTAATTGATCAGGAATAAGGAGTTAGTCATCATACACTTAGCAAGGTATTAAATGTGATGGTGAAAATGGCTGTGAAAGGATATCCTAAATATATTACACTCAAAACACAAAACAGCAGAAGTAATCAATTGTGGATACATATTAACGTAGAGAATGTTTCAATCTAATTCATCACCATCAGGAAGAGCAGCACTACTCTTATAAATTAATGAACTCTTAAAAAAGCAAAATTGATGAGTAAAAATATTGCTAAAGCTTTCTTTTCAAATTCAGCTTCCCATGTATTTGAAATTGTATAACTGTGTGCAAATGATGCATTCTAGATAATATTGTAGACATAAGTGCCGATAACCAGACCTTTTAGCAGAAGCTAATTTTAACTTCCATGTATAACTATGTATAGCACCAAATGATAAGAAATATTTGGATACTATTTTTACTTAAGATCCATTGTAGCTAACAAACTATTCCGTTAATAAACCTATACCCCAATTAACTTTCTTCCTAGTTATGTATTGATAAAGTGAAAGAGAGCAGGTCGACTTTGACAACGGTCATTTAATATTTGCCTCTTCTCCAAGTCTTATTACTCCTTTTCCCGTCGTACATAAAGTAGTGAGTAAAATTTGGTGAATGAATCCGCATACATGGTAATTTCTTTGGCTTTTAAGGCTATGCTACACGCATACTTGCTACTCAAACGAAGGTTAAGATCAGAAATGAGTTTTTCTGGTAGTGGTACTTAACAATTTCACTACCTTCCTTCTATAAGCTTGGTCCTTTATTTTACATCCCTTTCATTTCACAGAATTAAGCACACTGATGGGAATTTGTTTGTAATGTTGCTTATTGGAGAACTCGAGGCTACCACTAAGGAAACGAGGACAGGAGTTCTCCGTACATTAGTATTACCCGTGCTACATCTTCCACTAGCTATGACATGTCTTACCTATGCCTTCCTCCCAAACACTTTTTGTTTGTAGCGGTCATTTCCTTGGAATAAAACCGATTCTCTGCACTGTTTCAAGCAAATAGTAGTTCGAATCTGACCTGTTAGTCTTTGCTAAAATCTGCTTCCAGTACTACTACATAACGTAACTTAATAAGTTACTTATTGTTGACATATCAGAAGTTAATCTGCCTTCTTAATACTGTACGCATCTCCACTGTTTTCCTATGTATGAACGGAAAGGGAAAAAGATGTTATGAGACAACAGCACTCAATCGTTTAATGCATTAGTGTTTGTATCGTTACACAGACGCAGTCAGAAGCGGTTGAGTTGCGAATGCACTGTGGAAGACCGCACGCAAAGGTCGTCTTTTTGCATCCGTTGCGTGTGCGTTGTTGCACTGATGCTTCAGTCGATGTGAGATGCTCTTTCTCTCTGGCTCTCTCTCGCAGATCATCTCAACAAAGAACGGGGAATGTATGTGAGATTGCTAGTTCCTACTCTTTCACTGCACGTACATTATATATATGTATATATATATATAATTTATTTATAGATTCGTGTGTGCTTGCGTTTTGTAAAGAAAAGAGTGGGGTAGGCGTGTATGTATGTGTGTCTGTCTGTATATTTGCATTTAATAGCGTATGGGATGGCATTGGCAGATGCGGTATACTGCCGATGTGAAAATTAGATCGTATGGCAGTTCAGCAAGTGTACGGCTGTGGCTTGGCAGGCAGGCGATTGTGTGGAATGTAACTACGCCATTAACTTTTCAACACTGGCAACGCTTTTTTAAACGAAATTTCGTAAAAAAAACGGAAAAGAGACGCCATTATAGTTGAAGAAGTTTTTGAACAATTTACATGATGGATAATTTGATAGAGAAGTAAATGACACCTATGGGGCTGTTGATTGTTTTTTCTTTGATTATGTCCTGGTTCCGGAACCGGAGACGGTCCGGTTTTATTCCAAGGTACTTTCCAACTGTCTTGTCTAATGGTTTTGCTTACCTTTCCCGTAATCAACAATATTGCCATTTGTAATCTCAGTAGTTGGTAGGTATCACTGAGTACATAGATACTCTCCAATCATTTCCCTCTGTTAACTAAATTAACAAGAAGTTTTAAAAGCATTTTCAAAGTGGTCCTAGTCAAGGAGACGAGAAACGAAAGGAGAAGATGTAAAATAATGAAGGTGCGTTAAAGTTGAGTTGCTTACTGTTGCTTCCTTCCAATATCAACTTTTGTGCAAGAAATCACGTTCAGACTGATTTCTTGTCGTCACCTTTTATTCAAACCGTTAAAAATTAATAATAGGTGTGACACGGTGCTGAATTGTGTTTATATTTGGGTGCCGTGCGCAGAAGATGAAAAGCAGTTTTATGCAGTGACTAATCTGATGTTATGAGTTGCACACCAAACGAGGTGCACTGTGTGGAAGTATTACAGATTCTTTCTTTAATATAAGCTTTAGATAGGATTATTTTACTAGTAGTATGTGTTTGAGGGAAGGTGAGGAATTAATCCTAAACGAAAGTCGTGGCGGGATCCGCCAACTTATTCTACTTGAAGAACGTGCAGTTATTCTTGACTCTGTAGAAGACCATTCTTTGATCCTGGCTTCCCCAGCATTTAGTGTTTCCATTTTTTGCATATCGATCCTGAAGGAATTATCGTGATAGCTTTGCTAGCGTAAGTGGGAACCTAGCCCACATGAAAATCATTTTTTTCGCTCGTTTAACATGCTTTTCTCATATTCAAACACCTGTTTAACGTTTGTTAAGCAATATAGTATATGTGGAGCTTGCATGTCAGTGCAAGTGTTCGCACGCACGTACGTACGCGTACACGTGTGTTTTCACACGAGCGTGCAAGTACTTGAATGAGATTGCACGCTACAATTTATAATCACATGGACGGGCGAGTAGAGTTGGGAAGATGAGACACAAGAGTTGAAATATGCTTGTGATAATGGGTAGCAAAAATTGTGACATTATCGAATTGTGTGGACTATGTTGGTTGCAGAGAGGCAGTGATTAAAAGATGTAGTGGGGAGGTGGCGATGGTAGGGTGGGTATGGAGTAAGAGGAGATCGATTGGCTTGGTTCACAAGACAATGTGGCGGATTTTGCTAGAGATTGAGGGGCACAGCTGTGTGAGACATAACGCAGTATAGCGGGATGCGAGGAGGGCAGATATAGTGTTGACTTAAGGAAGCAGTAAAGGGAGGTGGAAGCAGGGATGCAGAGTAAGATACATACGTGTGGGATGCGTGCATGCGGACGTAACTGTGATTGATGTGTTGGTTGTGAGGTAATGTTCGGCGCTGAATTTTGCAGTGGTAAGACCACGAACAAGAGTTCATATTAAGGTGCAAATCAGTTATGTATGTGGTGATAAGATGATGAGGAAGAAATAGTTGCCATATCAATGCTGTACTCACTGATGCGTCACGCCACATCACACCATATATTATACTGCATCGTACCACACTATACTTTAAGAAATACGAGTGATATGGGAGCTAACTAATCATCTAATCTACCCTAAAGTTCAGCATTTGCTTCACATGACTGGGCCATTTTTCTTGATCTAGTTTAGTTCTGTGATCTTGGTCATAGTTATACTTCAAGTGATGTAGTAAGAGGTAAAGGAACAAATGACGTTGTAGGGAAGATTGATAGGCCACAATCTCAAGGATAGGAAACGTGAGAGGTTACAAGCACGCCATTTGTAGAGGAGGTAGGTGAGAATATTGCAGAGGTCATGGTATGTTCAACTGATACTCGTTTCTCGGCATCACCATGATTATAATATCCTTGAGACTTACGCACTAGTGCTTAGACCACGTACGTAGTAAGATCAGCACTTTCTTGTATTACATTTTGTCATCTTTTGGTCATTTCATATTTTGAACCTGAGCTGACTAAGTTGATTTTGGAACCATTTTTGATATCATCTCCGCTGTTGATTTCATGGTTGGCTATGTAGCGCAGGACTGAAAGATGTGTTGTTTTCTTTGTACGAAACAATAAAGGAATTGAAATTGCTCGAGATACTGTAACTAGTCTCATTCAAGTCGAGTGGTGTCATCAAGTATATTAATCCTCGTACGTCGTACTTTACATGGCATCATCCAATAATTTTCAGCATTCTTACTGGTGAGAAGTGAAGTTTTGACTACTCTTCTACGAATTCCTGTAGAAATCTTGAAAATGCCTCGCGACATTATAGCTAGTAAGAATTAGTGTGGGAGTACTATTTTCAGCTTAATTTGACAGAAACTGGTATAAAGCTTAACTTATTTCCGATGGTTGTAGCATTTGACTAATCTACCGTACTCAAGTGCGACTGTAAGTGGAGTCAGATTTGTTGAGCTGAAATGTGACTTTAATGACACAAGATTTGATAACGTTTTTATCGTGTCATAAACTAATCCAATATGCGGGGATTTTTTTGCTCAGCTCTTTGTTTTTTTTCTACAAAACAACCAAGAATGTGAAATTGCAGGCTTGCAGTTTAAAAACTCAAATGGAGATGTGAAAACTGTTTGCTATAGATAGGAACCTGCTTCCATTAGTTTCGACTGGGCCACTGTTTTGTTTTTTAATAATTGAGCTCGGACCATAGAAAATAATTTATATTTTACATGTCAATTCAGTTGATGATCAGGTCATAGTTGGTAATTATGGCTTCTTGGGTATTATGTTTTGTACACGTAGTGATTCAGTTAGGGGATATGTTTGAATGGATTCAGGGCTTCAAATTATCGTGTTTAATTCCAATAATCTAGATTTTCAATAAAACAGTTGACTACAAAAATTAGGAATTCTTCTGAGGGTAGCCCAATAATGATTTATTAAGAAAGGATTGAAACCTGGAGAGATTGAAAAGGTGACTGACTGGATGATGAGTTTGGATTGGCATTAAGCAATACCTTTAATCATTTGCTACTGTAGATATATATTGAAAGTAATCGGAGGAAGTGTACTTATTTCGCATCTCACTAACGGTTCTGTGTTTATTGATATTTCGATCATAGTTACTTGATAAGTTATTGTCTCTACATTCCTCAAATTATTTCACATAGCAAGTAAAAGGATATATCAAACGATACCACTTTTATTTCACTGTATGAAGTATGCGTTAGTGAAATGTTTCATAAAAGCACTTGTTAAAATCGACGTGATTTGAGAGGAAGTTTGGGGCTAGTAAGTGTGGTTTCAAGAATACAAATTGTTCTCAAGCGGCGGTAATTTACTGGGTTCTGCGTTGCAGAGACTTTGGAGTACTCTTTGAATGAAACTGAGAAAACTTTGAAAGCACATTGAATGTGAAACAGGTTTCCGAATCATTGGCATTTATTAGAGATAGATCGCGTACTCCCTCTTCATTCAGGGATACGTGTACATAAGCTTCTGCTGAAATGTGGTGTAAGTAGTAAATTATATTAAATAATACTTGCAATATTTATAATAAGTTGTTATTTTGAAGATATGTCCTTTATTTGTATTTTCAAGTTTGCAAACCATAGTTATTCGTTAATTTCTGGGAGAAAATTGTTTTTCATTTGTGAGAAAAATTGTGATGTGAGTGTTCAACAGAGGATGATACTCAAATATACATTTCAAGTTGCATTTCAGAATTCACTGGAATAAGCTTAAGGTCAGTTTGGTGGGCTTACTGACATGAAGCATGGAATCTCCATAAATTGCACTTGTTTTAACAATTAAAAGCAGAGAACTGGCGTCATTTGAGAAAAAATTATTTGTGGTATCATAGACTTTACTTAAATTTACTGACGGTGTTAGATTGTTAATTGTAATTGGTGATTTCGAAACTTTACGTTCTACATGTGGTGCAGTGGAAAATTTCACATAGAAATGATGATTCATTATTTGACAGAAGAAAGTAATGCATTGACAATGGTCGATATTATGGCTGGCTCACTGGACAAATATGATTTTTCGGGGAATTTGGAAATGGAATGCAAAGACATTGCGGAAAAACATCTAGGCGAGGAAGTGGAAGATGGTGAACTACCTGAGGAAGGTGAAATCTGCGACGACGATTTCGAAGGTTCTTACTTGTCATATCTCGTAAATATGTTGAGATATGCTTCTCAGTACGGAATTACATAACTTTGTTTTTTGCGATTAATTGTATCATTTTGAAAATTACAGGACGTGAAAGTGAATTTGTACGAAGTGATGAAGTGTTAGCGAGCGCATCTTCAAGTCATTCATCTCAACGTAAATCACGTGATTTCGACAAAGAGGAAGTAGTGGTACGCACCAAAAGTCATTCTAAATGCAAGCAAAAACAAAAGAAATGATAAAGTAAAGTAATGAAAAGGGGAAAAAGAATAATGATGAGATGAAGAACAAGCAAATGGTGGAGAATATATGCAAATAAGCAAAATGCAATATACATTACAGTACATGTAAAACAGATTTGCCCAGTGCCATTAGTTTGCTGAGGAGCAGCTTTTAAGAACTTAAAAAGACTAGTCAATTAGAAGTTGAGTATCTGTGATGTAGTTGAGAAGCACTATCATTGATCAATGCTATATCCGTTTCTCTCCTTACACATGCTTTATTATTTGAGAAGAATTCAGATGACGTGAGCGTCACTTCAATTTTTTCTGTAGGGCGCTCTCTTGGATTTAAAATTGTGATAAGTCGGCATATTTTGATTTATTTAAAAACTAGTTGCAAAAGTTTTTACTAGTTGAGTTCAGCAAATTAGACTCAAAGAATTGAAATTTAGATTGTCGGGAACACAGAAAGCATAATCAATTCGTGGATGACAGGCTTAAAACAACGTACCAAATCTGGTACCACGGGATCTCCAACAATTGATGCAAATGAAGAATATTATGGATATGGGAACAGTTCCCCTCGTGATGGATCTGGAGACAAGGATTATAGAAACCGAGTGGATGATGCAGCTGATAAGGTTTAGTTAAACTGTAATCATGCAGCAAATGTTTTGTTTATGTCTTGTTTACGGGTCATTTTATCTTTTGATCAGAAGGAAGTACAAAAACCGCCAAGCTTCCGGTATTTTCTCCATAATTGAAACTTTTTTGTTAGAGCATGAAAAAACTTACCATGTTTTCTAAAGATTTTGATTATGGTGACTTCGACTACGATATATTCTTGTTTATGTTCAAGGACTATCGTTGGTTACGTGATGAAGATGGGGCAAGAACTGTTGGTGACATTAATGAATTTGGCGATAGTGATTACAGAGGTGGATCTCCGAAATTAGATAGGCGGTTAGTGTTGTCATGAGGAATTCCTAATGAATTATGTTCAAAAATTTAGATTAACTATGGAATTGTCAAAGGGTTTATTTTTGATTATCATATTTTACCAAACATAATTTCTTATTATATATTGTTGCCGTTCGAGTAATTTTATTATTTTGCAGTCGTCGACGTTCTGGAAGTCCAGCATACAGTGGTCCAAAGCGACCAAGACATTCTCCACCAATGCGAGGTGGTTATCGTGGAAGAGGTTTCAGAGGCCGTTGGGGTGATCGCCAGATTTGTAAATTTTTTCGTGAAGGCTACTGTAGAGATGTATGCACTTTCTGCTTGCAATTTCCCATTGTTTTTAATTTGAAATTTATTTTCCATGGATTTAGGACAGATTTTCACTTTTTTCCTAAGTATTCTTTGCTCTGTAGATCATATCATATTTTAGGGCGACAATTGTTCCTATTCTCATGACGCAGCTGATTCTGGTCGGAAAGCTGAACTATGCAAATTTTACCAACAAGGTTTTTGTAAGAAAGGTCTTCAGTGCTCATTGTTGCATGGAGAATATCCGTGCAAAGCTTTTCACAAAGGAGAATGCTCAAAAGACCCATGCCAGTTTTCGCATTTGCCTCTCAACAGTTTCACTCAACCAATATTTGACCAGGTTAGTTTTTATTTTATGGAGTAATTTCAATCTTGGTTCTGAACCGTATCGTTGACCGTACTTTCAAATTTCAGATGATCAAGGATGACGAATTAGCATCTCGCATAGCCATTCCTCAGGGTCCTCTAAAACGACGGGTTCTGCTTCCTGGTGGACCAAGTTCGTCACCCAGTACTCCTTCAATTGTACCAGTGCTTGTTACAGTGACTGCAGATGGCGGACTAACTGGAAATGTCATACCTCCACCTTCTGTCGTTGTTCCGACTCTTTCGTCTACAGCAACTCCTGTAAGTATCGCTCAACCTCAGCTGGTCATACCATCAAATTTAACCGCCAGTCAGACTCCATATCCTGCTTTCTTTCCGCATCATTCAATTCCAGCTCCGGCTGTTGTAAACTCATCTTTAAATACTACTGTGCCTGGATTGGCTCCTCAGTCAGTTCAGAATACATCATCTGTTTTACAGAAATATACGGTTTGTTCTACTGATTTTTGTGCATACTTATGAATAGTGAAGTAGACTTGTTTTTTTTTTTTCGAAAAATTTTAACTTTATTAAGGCGGCTGTGGATAAACGTAATTTGCCGGAGGATGAAGAAGACAGCTCATTTAACATCAGTAAAATGTTAGAGCAAATAACAGCAAAAGTAAAGAAGGACAATTTTGTGGATGGTTTGCTTTATCTATAGTTTTTTCAAAAAAAAAAAAAAATGTTATATAGTAATTTTAATACCATCAATTTTATTCTTAGTTCTCTGAATTGTGTTGCTTATAGTGTTGATCATTTTTTCAGATTCTCCTGCTAGTCCTCCTACTTTTAATCCAGATTCAATCGCTAGCGAAAGCGCTCCAACTATTCCGGAAGCAAACGTTTTAATATGGAAACTTCATTCAATTGATGATATACCAAGTCCCCAGACTAATATTGACTCTAAAATACTACAAGTATGTTTCTAGTTATAGCTACCAGTTAGTCTGCCTTGTCAGAATCTTGTCATATGCTAACTTCTTTTGAAAATGTTCCATTGATTTTAGATGTCATTAACTGATTCTGCTCTTCGTAATGATCCGCGAATAAAAAAAGCTTTGGCGTCTCAGTTCGATGCATTCACCAATTCTCTAATGAATGCTGCACCACCACCGTTACCGCAACCGGCACAGGTGGTTACACAGCAGTCAATTTCCACTACAACGACAGTTGCTTCTGTTGCATCTGCTGCTTCTATCGATTTTCCTAGAGAAGATTCTACGTTCGTTTTTCGCCTTTGTTTGAAGTTTAAAGCGCATTTTATTTCATAATATAATGACGTAGCAAAAATGGAATTGAAACATGAATTTCTTAGTCCATATTATCTGAAACAGTTTTCACTCTGTGGTCTCTCAAAAAACTTCATTACAGTTCATCGAAACTAACTGATCCAAGAATGTCCATTGTTAATCGAGATCCGCGCAAAAGACTTGTGGCCGGTGACCCACGTGTGGCGACAATCAGCGACTCACGTTTAGTTTCAACTACAGCCTCAGCAGATCCACGTCTTGGCACCGTATGAAATTAAAGCTCATTACTGATAAAATTTACGAGCAGTATTTAATCAAATAAAAATTGAAATTTATTTTATGCCTGTTTTGATTAAATTTAGTTCCATTTTCAGTTAAACAATATGGCTGTTGGACAAGTGCCATCAGCATCTACACCACGAGCAGGAGTTGATAATCTTTTTGCAACTGTCTCCCTAACAAGTCGTGATCAGGATCATCGTTTGCAGTCTAGCTACGAAATTAATCAGGCTGAAGAACATGCTATAGAACGAAGCATTGGATATGATGGTCACCGAAGTTCAGGGAGTAGTTGGATGCCGCAAGTTCGAGCTACCATTGATCCGCGTCAAGTAAAAAGGTTTTTTTAAAATACGTATCTCTGTGTAATCTTACGAGCTAACCTTGTTTGAATTTTGTTTGAATGCTTAACTGAATACCTAAGTGTTTTTACTGGTAAGGTGTAATATAAAAGGCTTAAGTGCATGATTTCATTAAATTTAAAGGTATGGAATGTCGGGGTATAGGAATGAACTTAACAGCAGTCAAGATCGTGATGAAAGAATGTTAAGTCGTGCAAGAGTGGATGACACTAAGTTGTCTCCAAATAATCTGCTCACAACAAGTGTTACAACACCTCAAGCTCCTCTTTCACTACGCGAAAAAAGGAAGAACAATGAATATGAAAGTCCCTTGAGCAGGATTCCTGAGAAATCTCGATGGACATAGATTTGATGATTTAAAGGCAGAATTTCTTGCCGATCTCATTAAGGCTGCTTATTATTTGTTTTCAGTAAAGAAAACATTAGCATTTAGTATCTTCGCAAAATGCCTTGTTCTTTATTCACCAATCCATCAACATAGACAATATGTTCAGTTGCAGTCTTTGTTTTTGTCATGATCATTCCAACTAATAGAGTTTATGGTGTAAGGTGTATTTAATACGTTGTTATTTTGAGCAGTTTTTATTTCTCTATTTTCAATAAATTCTATGGTAAATTGTTGAAAAGTGAGAAATTTAATTATAAAGGAGTAAATGGATCTGAAATGCAGCAAAAAATGCACATGGTTGTTTTTTTTTTTGAACTTGAAGTATTCGTAAATTCTGATGGGAGATTCTTATCAAGTTCATCTCATTTGTTATATTTTTTGGTATTTGTTTTTATCATACTTGCGTTCTTTCTCAAATATTGTCCATGTTTGTGATTCATCTGTATTTTATGAATACATAATCACATACTGAGTCACCTAGCCTCAGCATCGGGTTTCATTTCTTTCGATAGGCCTTACTGGAATTCCACCAATTACTGTATACTACACAAGCTGTGATGCAAAGAATTTTTTTATTCTCGAATAGTAAAGTTTTGATCATTGGCTATATAATAATCATGGATTTGAAGCATTAAGTTGTGTGAATGCATCATTGCTGCCGCGTTGTTAGCGTGCATTACTGTTGAATGGGCCTTAGATTGCTCTAGAATCTCGTTTTGTTCATGGTCATTTTAATTGTTCTGTAGTTTATTCATCATTT
This sequence comes from Thelazia callipaeda, assembly GCA_900618365.1. Classification (NCBI taxonomy): domain Eukaryota; kingdom Metazoa; phylum Nematoda; class Chromadorea; order Rhabditida; family Thelaziidae; genus Thelazia; species Thelazia callipaeda. Next base: position 13,682 of record UYYF01000131.1, read on the forward strand.
GATGTGACTGTAATTCAGGTTAAATATAAATGTACAAAGGTGTCCTTTATTCAGTAACAAGTTTTAAACCAATGTGGCTTTGCATTATGGTGTTTTGGAATTGGGAGTTTAAATTTAAGTAATGGAGGTAGTGACACTAATTGTTTGTGTGATTTGTCTAAGAAACATTTTGGACCGTTGTCATGAAGTGTTTGCATTCCGATCGGAGGCATCCGTAAACATGTAAGTGAAGGACATGGATTGCAAGTCGTACATCAATTGCGTTGCTCGTTATTTACTGCATTACAATATTTCATTGTCTTGACATATTTTTTTATTTAATACTTTATGGGATTTCGATGGCAAACCTGTTTCCAATGTGTACTTCGCGACGCGATTGGGATGGTAATCTCTTCTTCCTACACACTGCAGATGAATTAGTGAGTGTATCCCCAAGTTTTGTATACTTAAATCTCTCTACTGTATTCTAACATCGCGATGCACACTTCATCGTATTGGATGGTACAAAGCATTCGTATCGTGATCATTTTTTGTTGGTTTCATATCTTTGAGTCCTCGAAGGTATGTTTCTTCTGCATTATTTGTCAATCGCTTAATACCAAGAGTCCGTGGCTTGTTGCTGATTTCCTCGCATATGTAGAAGAATTGAAGCCAGGTGCTGGGCTTACATAGCTCTCTCGCGATGGATAGTAGCGTTTTGCTAAAGTGAGAGGGAATCACTCTGCTTATGTCAAATTGTGACTCGTCGTCTTGTTAATTGTGAAATTCTTAAAAACCAGCGCGCTTAAATGTAGTGATTTTGGCATATCTATTGATAAATGCGGCTAAAAATTGTTTTTCTGTGTCAAAACACTTCCTTCATCGTTACCACAGTTGCTTTTTCCTACTCATAATTGATTGAGGATAACGATTGTCATGAAAGATTTTCAAATTACCTGATCTGTCCTAATCGTTTTGTCACCCTACCAACAGACCAGAGTAACAAATCGCATGAATATCGAACATTATAAAAAAGGTACATACATTTTTTGCACGCTTTTTACCAATGAAAATATTGCATTATGCGCTGTGCTGAATCAAGATTAAGCAGTTACATTTTGGTAAATATGAGCTAGAGTATTTGCTATATATTTTTCAACTACTGAAAACGAACAGAATTACCAGTGATAATATTGCAGGTGACTAATTTTTTTCAGCACTTGACAAAACTTGGCTTCATATTCTTTTCCACACGGAATTAGATATCAGCTTTACCACAGTGATTTTAACTAAAGCTTATCTGTTGCAAAAAAAATTTAATTCAAGACAGAATGCTCTAAAAGTTCTGCAGAGTTTCTGTGTATCTATGCAGTTGTATGTGTTAACTATTTCCAGTGAAAAATGGACATTGATTTATTTTGCCGGATATCAGTATGAGAAAGTAGAATAACAGAAATTGCGCAACAGAAAGTTGTCTAGCAGTCTGTTCAGGAGAATATGGGTAACTGAGTTTAACTGCAGAGCTTGATATAAATCAGCTGAAGCATCAATATTGGATTCTTAACATTTCATTTTTCTTTTTTTCGCTTAGAGCGCAGAATCATTCACTGTTGGTAGATGATTAATTCTTTTCAGCGCTTAAAAAAATTTTGGTAACTATCTAATACTGGTATTTATTCTTTATTACTACTTAAAGTTCTTGTCACACTTCCGTTCATGTTTTAAGCGAAAATTACAGTAATGAACGACATCCTCATCAGCACACACTCCCACACATACGAACCTCTTTGAATGCTTCATCGATTCATTTTTTCTCACATCATAATTTATCAGAGCCCCCTCACTCATTCATGCCCTCGCATTTCCACGTTTTATATTGCATACATTTGAGTTTTCACTCTCTCTTTGATTTGCACTATTTATATTTAGGAGTAGTGGAGACCCACTCATTTTCTTTTGGCTTCTAGTTTTTGCTCTTCATATGTTACACATCATAGATTCCACAAATGAGCTTATGTGACTGCTGATGGAAGAACATTCCATATTTAATTCTAACGTTTTTCCTGTAGGTTCAAGTTTTTGCTTCAAGTTTTTACTCTTCATACACAACACTTGGTTTAGAATAGACATGATACAAGTGTAATTTGTTTACCTTTTTTTCATTTCTTGAAAACCTTTCAGCAGTCTAAGAAAAGCAAGCATCAGGTATGCGCAGTGATTATTGATGATGCCAAACAGCTTTCTTAGAAGTTCTTTTGTATTTTCAGCGCGTATCATGAAAATAAATGTTCTTCCCCTTCGAGCATTCATTAATTTTGTTAAAACTATATTTTGTGAGTAGTAGGAAATAAAAGCCATCAAGAACCTTATTACTCCGTGGATATAAATTTATCCTATCCAGAGATTGATATGGTTTTTCATGGTTACAAACCATTGATACCGCTTGCGTTTCATCAGCTTCTTTGCCCTGGATATCGGACTAATGCTCTCATCTTTATGTTGTTTGGTAGTTATGACCAACATTAAATAATTGCAAGATTTTTTCATCAAATCTCTACTGCAATTATGTAATAGCTAGTGCTCATGATTTGAGTGCATTCTCAATTCAGTAACGTCTGGGAAATAATATATACTTTCTCTCCCATAGATATTTTATTCGCAACCAATCTATGACTGATGTGCATATTTTCTTTCATCACTGGTGTCTAACCGATAATTTGTTTACTGTTTTGTTTTCGAAACATTTAACGGAAAAATTATGGAGAACATTTCAGCCGGTTGCAGTTTATATAATATTACACTATCCGTTAAAGAATTTTAAGGACGTTGTCAGTGACACTTACACTTGTATTGTCAATCACTACGCATCGTAATATTTCATTATTAATGTGCGTGATAAAGTATAAATCGAATGAAACAGATTAATGTCAAAATTCTGTCTGTGCTCTTTTTAGTGTCTGTGCAAATGAAAAAAGAGGTGAAACAATTACAGAAATAGCATAATTTATATGAGCATAGTGTCCATCTACATTTATGCGATACTTCATTTGCCTTCTTTAATTCATTAATTGAACACTTTCCCTCTTTATATACTGGATTATACTACGTATCAAATTTGAAACTCACTGGTGACAAATAAAAACATCGACTCTACTCGATGGTGTTGAGTTAATTGCTGAACATTCACCTGTAGTCACATATTATTTCGGTCAGAAAACTAGCATGGAAGTAGATTAGCTAACGTGTTATAATTGAAACTTAGGTCGAGGTTAAAATTGAAATAAATTCATCTGTTTTATAACTAATGAACTCAGTGATTATTTCATTTTCAGTGTTAGGATAGCACACTTATATTACTGAAAGGTACTTCATAGTTCAAAAAGATGCTCGATAGATAATAAAGCAAACAGTCCAATTATTTTACAAGCGATATCCGACTTCCTATTACTTAATCGAGATAACTTTTTTCTACTGTATTTGCTACTAAATTTTTTTCCTTTTATTTTTGCTGACTCTTATGTTGTTCTACTTGCAGTTATCATCGAAATTATCATTTTTACTTCATATTATGTCTCGTTAACGAAGGGAATTCTTTTAAAATAGAAAATGAAGATCTAAAATAGAAAAAAATGAATTTGTGTGCACGTCAGTAAGGTAAATAGCTTGATTATTATGAATCCAATCATATTTAAATCTAAGCAGTTATAATGGATTGAAGTAGAGGTAAAATGTTTGACAGAAGTCTATGCAGATTCTCAAAGAATTACTGCCAACAGAAATGTTTTCAGAAAATGCGAATTTCTTAAACATTTTTGATTGAATTGGATCATTACTATACTATCTTCATATCAAACGGAAATTTTGCAAAGATGTTCTTTGATTTCGTAATAATGCTGAAATGTGATAGTTACGGAAGGCAAGAAGGAAAAATGAATTAATAAGGCAACTTCAGCATCTGAGGTAAGTAGAAAAGAAAGTCACTCACTGCAAATACTTTACGTGCAGCGAAATAGAGAACTACCTGGTATTTACCAATAATACTCCTTATATCACTCTTACCTTATTACTACTCAATTGCTTTCTCAAAAATGATAAATGGTGGTTTGCTTTTCTTGTAAAGCATCATGGCATGTTGATTAGTATTATCAGTAAATACTTATCAGTTGATCTTTTTGTTCATTGCATGCTTTTCCTAACCATCATAAACCCTTTCAATTTGTTGATGCATTTTCATGAGTAACTTTGTGCTCTCAAAAGCTATAACCATAAACTATGGAGCGGTTCGATTCCTTCCATTATTTTCTTTTATTTTGTTTTTCTTGAAAATAAGAAAAGAGCATGGAATGACGAAAGTATGACAAAATTTTCAGGCAGTAAAAATTAAGAGTAGTTTAGACAAAGAATTACTTAGACTTGTAATAAAGAGGATCGGAAATAAAATCCAAATTATTTTGCTACATGTAGTTGTCAATTTTATTTGCTGTCGAAGCATTTCCTGTATATTTATAGCTATTATCTTGTATCTAAATGACCAGTCATGGATTTTAATGTTAATTTTTTTAAACAATATTTCTTGAAATCAGTCAACTTTTCGTTTTCTTGACATACATTTACTTCACAAATTGCAGTATACACCGATATTTTTCTCTTCAACTCGTTCACACTTGCTGCTATCTAATAGTTTAACATTCGTATGTACAACCAGCTCTTATTAATCAAAATAGTGCTGATTATGTTAATTCTCAAAATTTGTAGAGTTTGCATATCTTTTTACTTGCTTCGCAAACAAGGCAACAAGATATGGCATGTTTTGTAGCTCAAAATTAAACCCGTTATTATTGAATAATTGCTTCTTTTTCTGTTATCACTAATCAAATGTTGCTGATTCCTTCATGATCCTTACATACATCATTTGTATCAATTTTCGCTCTCGATTAAGCATCTAATTTCATTTTTTATCATTTAATCAAGAAGAAATATTTTTGCAAACTTTTTGTTTTTACAGTTAGTCTCTTAATAATCTTCAATTTTTTTTCTCAGTGATTTCCAATAAAAATTTTTTAACTACTGCATGCATATTGGTTATGGAATATGAAAGGTGATTTCGTTTATTGCTTAAATTGCCAAATTTAGAGTTAGATAAATATAATTTGATTTTTTCAGTAGTAATTTTTATATAAGAAATATTGAAGGTGTTAATAAACATTATTATAGCCTGTCTTATAGCTTGCAATACTTCACGTTCACTGCTCAATTAAATAAGAAGCTTAAAGTGTGTTCTCGTTTTTCGTAATAATTCATTTACGCAAATTAATCTGAGAAAGTGAGACATGACAAATGAGTAGAGGTTTCCATGAAATTTTATGATAATAAAAGTAATCTTGTGTCACATATAGTCTGTTATGCTAGTAACTGCATTCCTTGATTTTAGTTAGTGTGGTTTTAGTAAACTTGTTGAAAAGGCACTGGATGATTGCTAATTGCTATAGTGGTTTTTAGTAACAGAATTGCAGTATAGCTTGAATTTTTGGAAAGCAAAAAGCAAACTTACTTGAAATTGTCTACTGAATTGCTCTGCTTAATGTAATCATGATTACATATTGGTACTTATGGTTATTCTAGATTTCTTGTTCATCGCTTAGTTTGTACAGTGTACATATTATTGTGATTAGGAAGAAGTGGATTTTTAGTAGGTACTCATGTGCTGGAGGGAAAATCGATATTTTGATATATTATGTAATGGAGCCATTCACTTTGATTTGAATCAGGAGTATACAACTGATTTAATCATTGTGTGCTTGAAACTGATGCTACTTTTGTAGTCAGTCGCTTTTCCTTCGAAAAAAACCACGTAAAATAGGGATTGAATAATTTCGTCGATAGATTTTCTAATGAATGATTTATGAAAATGTTTATAGAATATGTATTGATATCTCCCTCTCTCTTAATAATATCGTCATTTATGTTTGTTTCCGTCTCATGTTCATTTGTTTTGTAAAGATCAGTATAAGCAGAAAGATGCGTGTGTCGACATTGTAAATTCAAAATCCTTATTTTACAAAGGAAAATTATGGTCTAATCATCTGGAAATGACACTTTTGTGACTTGCAAGAGTTATGAATACATTTCCTAAGACGTTATAAATTATATTTCTGCTGTGCTAAGCAGTTTATCATCCCATTACGGTGCAAAAATGCTTGATGATATCAATATTTTAATAATATTCATCAACATTTCAGCAGTCGGATGTGCTTCAGGGTCTACTTATGATCATTTGCATTCTAAGTAAACCTTTTCTATATATAGTTAAATTACGTGTTAGGTCAGGTTTACCTTCCACTGGCTACCTTCCTTCCATCATCAAATATCAGATATTCTATACATGAAATATATATCCGTCAACTACATGAAATAGTTAACAGAAATCAAAAATATTCTGTTCAGTGAGCAAGAAATAGCAGCTTATGTTAATTAATAGTCAGTATACGATATTATTATTGTTTACTGCAAATCTTCAAATTAAAAATTATATTGTTAATAGCACAGAAATGTCTAGTTTTTTGTCATAAGATGACGTAATCATAATGACAGTTATATGAAGCATCCCGCGATCACTCTATTACCAGCAGTTCACATATTCCATCCATTACTGTTTCTTATCATAATGAAAGTCTGATTATATCAATTTTTAATGCTTATTCATGCTACAGTGTGATTATTTATGAAAATCTTTTTCCTTTAAATCTAGTTGAATATAGCGCATCACATTCTTATTTTTTAATTTTGCATTTTTTTTCAGTTCATTTGTGATTATCAATATTTACAGTTTCGTAATTAATTTTTTGCATTCACTCGTTTGAAAGGGTATTTCCCGTATGGTAATGTTGAATAGACAAAAAATTGGTAATAGCAGTGGTGCCATCGCTGCACCTTCCAGTACTATGCCGAAGATAAGAAGCAGCTCGGATGTAAAAGATGCTTTTGAAGATTTTTATGGTACTTTCTCTTTTGATATTGTATCATCTTTTGAGCTTAAATAGTCATAGATTATTTATAACATTCTTTGTATTCACACCAATTAGTGTTTCTTTTTTACTTTAGCAGTTGATTGGATATAAAAATTTTGAACTACTTCAAATTTATATTAAACGTGCTCATCCATTTACTAATCAGATGACATTTCAAAAAATCTGGATTGATTTGTGCTTTCATAATACTGGCAAAAAATTTCAGATGATGGAGAACGTATCCCATTGAACGATCTTTTATCACCTAATGAATCTGTTAGAATCAATCTCAACCTTTCTGATATCGTCTTTCAAACTGCAAAAATTTCTACAGCAGATAAATTTCCTAAAGAACGTAATAAAGCTGCTGTGAGTTGTCTAGCTGTCTGTTAGTTTATCGGCAAATTCAAATTTATTTAAAATCATAATTTTGCTCTACCTAAGTGATTTCTGCCGTTTTAAGACTCCTGCAATAGCAGAAATTACTTATTTGTTGCAGAAGAATAGCTTTCAGTATATTTCGGAGAATAATTTTAAAGAGAAAATTATAGATATCAATAGGTATGCTCTTAACAGCAGCTGTATGCAACGATCTTGTGTTATCATATATCCATGAAAAAGTACCGCAAGAACCACCGTTACCAGATGCAATATTTGCTCACACTCCTTATATTCCTTGGGCATTGGCTTTATCCGAATATTTAATGCTTGCATCATTCACATGTATGCTTGTATTAACAATCATCCATAGACATCGGTGGATTGTACTTCGGTTCGTGGCTTCATTTTTTTCGAATTATATATCCATTTGATACAAATCTAGGTTTAAAATGTGAGTGAGCAGTTAATTAAAAATTATAACTGCAAAATGAGAAATGGATGAATTATTGGTAGAACTTGTTGCAGACGAATTTCTGTTATCGGCTCATTACTATACTTTGGCCGCTGTCTAACAATGCTGGTGACGCAGGTCCCTATAGCAGATCCAAATTATCACTGCTCACCTCGTTTGAGTGTTAGTATTATCTTGAAATTGATCGTCTCACAGTTAGTTTATTTGGATGGGAATTATCGAATAATTTCACTGTAATTTTTTTGTGATCATTATTTGCATTTACTCGTTGTAAGCTTTCTAAAATTATGATGTCTGTAGGTTCAAGAGGCATTCTTGTAGTCCATTCTCTCTGTTTTCTTTGCTAAATTTCGTACAAATTCTGTTCATAATTTAGGGTGCTGATTACACTTTGAGGAATGTGATTGTCAGAGCAATGCGAACCGTAAGTGGTGCTGGTTTAATGATAAATGGTAAACATACATTATGTGGTGATTATATCTATAGTGGTCACACAGTCGTCCTCGTCACCAGCTGCTTGTTTATCACGGAGTGTAATATTTTATTTGAAACTTTCAAGAGTAAAGTAATGCTTTGACAAAAATGCTTCAATTTCAGAAGGATAATAAAAATTTGTAAATAGTTTACATGGTTACAAATTTTTAGATTTTTTTTTGCATCACACTGATGTTTCAGATAGTCCTCGAAGATGGAAACCTTTGCATTTTTTGTCAATAGTGATATCAGGTGCAGGTGTTATATTATTATTAATATCTCGTGCTCATTATACAATTGATGTCATTATATCATACTGGATATCAACGCGAGTGTTTTGGACTTATCATACATTGGCTGCTTTTCCAAATCTTCGGGTTCGTTCTTCTTTCATTCGCCAGCATCTATCATTATTATTGTCATTAATATGATATTCGTCGATATTACTTAGTCGAGACTAAGAAGATCTTTTAAATGCTGTTTTATTTCATTATTTCTTGCTTCCTTTGTGTTTACTCTCTCAACTCTTAAACAATCAAGTATTTTCTTCTAGAATGCCAGCTCCCATTACAATCATTTATCTAAATTTTATTGGTATCGGTTATTTTTATTCATGGAAGGAAATCTGCAAAAACCAGTACCACGAAGGTAAAGATTCTGCAGTTTAAAATATAATCATGAACTTCTCATTTCTACACTATCGATGCTTTATTTTTGCTGGTTGAAAATGTTTAAATTATTAAAGGCTGATAAACAAGGAGTGTCGGTAAAGCAGTAAAAAAAGTAAAACATAAATGTGAATATTAATTATAGTCATTTATACTTGCTGGAATTTATATAGTGATGGACTCATGTTCAGTTTTGTAACTTTTCTTTCGATAAAACTGGTGAAGAGAAAAAAGTTGACAAGAATTAATAGACTAAAGATGTTTAAACGTTTAAAAAAAGGCATTATTTAAGATTTGACTGGCCTTTTTCTTCGATAAGATTTGGTAACCGAGCAGCTTGCAAAACAAACATTTCTTGAGAAATGAAGGATTGCCAAAAATGAGATATCAAGTGTGGACGAAATCCTGACTCTACGTGGTAAAAAGTTGAATCATAATTGCAATATAGACATATGCACACATAATTCAGTTTGTAGTGATTTATCTCAAATTTCCAGCGTTTATACCTTGTTTGTTTTAGTTTTGTTCATTCCCTTTTCTTCATGATCTCAATCTTCGAACGTGTAATAGCAATGAATTTTTAGAATTTTTGTGCAGAAACTTGATGCTTTTTAGGATGATTAAGACAGTCGAGGAACAAATTAGTTATCTTTCAAGGATATACCAGCAAATCTTACTTTTATTACTTGCGAAAATTTAGCAACTTTTTTAAAATATTTATTCATACTTTTTTTATTGCAGCATTTTTGTAAGACTTCATTTTCCGAGTTGTTTTTGTTAATAACGGTATTTGGCTTATCACAAAATATTGTAGTCATTTATATCGAAAAAGTGTTGAAACTTTGCAGACATGCAGCCAGGTTTGTTTCCGAACAATTTGCCAATTCTCTCGTTGTGTCGACTTCATTTATATTTGCTATATTTGGACTATTCACTTGTAAAAGTCACATATCACCTTCGGTCATTCATATGCAAGTATTAATAATTTTCAGTTCGGGAATACTACGAGTTATCGCTCATTTCTGATCTACTTCATGATTTTTTTCTTCAATTCAGAATTTTTGTATTTTTTGTACTTGAAACGATAGGGTCAACCAATCAGAAAACGTGCTATTAAAAGATTTAGTCAATTTTTATGAGTTTATCTCAAAGCAGATGTGATTATGCGATTCCTCACCACATTCCTTGTAAACATGAATAAAAATAGATGATTCTTTCTCCATATATTCTCGATTTTTGTACTCAAGTATTTCAATATTTGTGCGTTTCAATTAAAAAGCTTTGATCACGTACTACAAAGTAAGGATTTTAGTCTTGAACCATAAAATCATAGGAAAAAATACATTTGCAGTTGGTGGTCATTGCAGCTGTTCAATCACGATTCATTAACCTTCGAAATTACCATGATCTTTCCAAAACTACTACACAATGTTTCTGAAATTTTCCATGTATTTACGCGATATTTATTTGTGCTAGTATTCTTTTTACATGTACAATTTTTTTTGATTTGTCGTATCGAAAGAAAGATTGCTGAAACTGACTACCACTGAATACAAAAATTGTAATGCCCCAATAGCTAGTAGTGAAGTTGTAGATGTCAGTTTTATTTGAAGTGTTGGATTTACAAAAATCTCCGAAAATTCTGGATGTTTTTGAGTGGAAACCACTACTACACATATTTTACTGCGTTATTAAATAATAAGGGACTCTAGAAAAATGTGGTGCTTGATTAGATGGGCAATTATATGTTTACCAAGTCAACATATATATATTTTGCAAATTTTAATGGATGAGATTTGATTTAATTACGAGCACAAAGAAGCGTTTCAGTATTTATGAACGCTTTAGAAATATCAAACAAATGGGGAAAGCAAAAGAAATAGTCTAAATACCTTTCTTCAGAATTCTTCAGCAAAATGGAACGCTTTTGTCCGTCATGATTTAGTATTCGAAAAACGACTGTGCAGAAAAATATAATTTATGGGAGTTAAGGCATTACAAAAATTCAACGATAAGTAAATTCCAACAAATACTTGAAAATACATTCCTTAAAACAACTTCAATTACGCCTAATTCTATGCTTCATTTTAGCCTATCGACAGATAGTCGTCTTATTAAAATTTCTAGAAAGCAATCTCCGGAGTTAATTTCGTGTCACTACGAGTGAATGTGAAATATAAAACATCTAAACTTTGTTTAATTCATGATGATCTATTTTGTTTGCTACATTCCATTTTTGTGTAAACTAAATATACTGATAAAGAGAAATCAAACATACTGGTAACGAATAAATCAATCGTTAAAGTTGATAAAAAATATCAAAACATTGAAAAATGGAAGTTTGCCTCTTGCAGAACTCAAATAGGTGCGTTTCGGTTTATATATTTTTTTTTTGCTGGCAAACTTCCAGCTCAACCTCAGCTCACAAAAACTATTAAATTTTGAAAGAAATCGACGAAACAATTACTGTATGAAAGAGCAGAAATAATCTAGGGAAGAGAAAAAAACAAGTAATGCAGTACTGATTACAAAAGTGGCACGATTTTATACAAATTACAGAAAACTGATGGAAATTTTTTAATAAGCAACAGATGCCCTCCAAGATTTCTCATCATCATGCCCTACCACATTCCGGATGTAGCACTCCGTTTCATTGTGTGGTCTCAAAAATTTAGCTCTTTGGTCGAGGTAATGCTCTCGTTCTTTCAATGAATTATCATTGTGTTGCTCACGACAAAAATCATGTTTTCTTCTTAATTCACAACATTTACTATTTAGCTCCATACTGCTGCCTGCCTGAAAATAAAATGTACTTAAACTTGAAAGCGTGAGCAAAAAGTACTGTCTACAAATATTATTTAATGTTATCTTTGGAAAACAGGTAGTGATTGAAAAGTGAAACTTCAAGTAATCTCATGCGTCTCGATATTATTAATTGTTAATTTTTCGTAAAAATTTCATGCCAGCGATAACAAGCTTGGCTGAGTCAACTCTCACACTGCAACGCGAGGGAGATTGGTCGAACTTTGAGCCACTGGCAACATTAGCACCATTTGAATATGTACCAAAGTATCGTCTGGAATTCTGGGATATATTTACAGAAATTGGATCGTAATATCGAAAATTTGACTGAGGTATGAACACATCATTAGTACCACGAGAATTCGATTGGGATCGATAACGAGATGCAACCTAAAAACATGATAATGAGAGAATGTAAACGAAAATAAATCAAAGTTTACACGGAATTTTGAAAGCATGAAATTCGAAATAAAACAGACGAAAACCTGCTGTTCGTCAGCTTTTTTTTCATTCCGAAAAGCCCCCATATCAAACATCGCTGCTTTGGAACGAACATCAGAATGTATCTGTTTGAGTTCTTTTCTAGATTCACATTCACCAAATACTTCGAGTGATTTTGCGGTTGTCGTATTGTTACTGAGAGCGGCATGTAGTGATGAAGTATTCCCCGTTGTTTCACTTTTATCATTTTTCGATTTTTCTACATCCACTCCAAAATATCGTACAGGTGTTTGCTGTTCAAAATCTGAATATTCTGATTTCATACAGAAAATAATGGCTATTAAAGAACAGTGAAAACAGTAAGTATAATTATTTATTCATAAAACTGGGAAAACAAAAAATACAATTCAAAAATTCGCTTTCACCTTCTTTTACGTAGGCAATTTCACGATCAAGACGATTCTCAACATCGCTCACCCAGCTGAAGTCAATATCGCTAACTTCAGTCTTCATATTTGAACTCTGAGTTAATGAGCTTATTGTGGAACCATAATCTGCATTTCTAAAAACCATGAATCTGCTACTTTTAATATCCAAAAATCAAGTGTTTGTGTGAGAAAGAAATACTCATAGAAGAAAGCCAATTTTCTAATGAACTGTTATTCCAAACATAAAACCAAAATCTTTCCCGTGGCCTACACTAAGAGATAGATGTTCAGTAAATTGCCAGAAAAATAAAACAGACCTTTTAAGCGAGAAAGATCCCATGTGAGTCTGTTGTGGAGTATTACTTTGTGACGTAGCTTCATGAGTTAATGATCTGCATTGCTGAAATAAGTTTTTGAACAATTCCTTCCTTGAAAATGTCAGCATGAAATTAAGGATCTTGAACACATACAATCAAGATTGAAGAGGACTGCAGCTCAATTTATATTTCATAACAATCTTGAGTAAACTAAGCAATTAGTACGGATGTGATTATTTTAATGAACTATCTTGAGTTAAAAAAGCAAAAAAAAAACTGACAAAATCTTAATTACAAATTAAATGAAGGAGAATGGAGTGGCATTAAGATGTCCCAACCATTACTAAATCACAAACTTGTTTACAATGAACATAGTGCAAACTCAACAACCTTATCATCGTCGATTGAGTCTGCGATGTTTTTGGAAAACAAATAAACGTTGTTGTTTGTAGTCTTTTTAGCATCTGGTGAAATTTTAATAGGTATGATACGTTCAACGATACCCCCATCTTTATCCTCAGTGTTGTCATTAGGAACAGATGACGCATTTTGGTGTCGATAATACTTTTCACCATAATTATGAACAGCAGTTGTATTAGTACTATTATATTCGTTGATTACTGAAGGTTTACGAGATCCATTGTTCAGGTCCGACGAGCTACGGTCAGCTTCACCTTCTTTAAGTCCGTTACTTGTTTCTTCACCGTCGACAATATCCACAGTGCCATTCTGTATCGTAGATGACGATTCTCCACGATGCGATAAATTCCATTGCTGTAGTCGTGTAGGAGATGCTACCGAAGCATCATTTCTGGGTAATCGAGCTCGTTGTAAATCTTGAACTCGATGTGGCAAATTTTTTAACTGTACTGGTGAGGGTGTCCCGTGCTGTACCGAGGATGATCGATCAGTTGGTGATGTTAAATGACTTTGGTCTGATGTGTTCGTGGATGGCGCTGAATGAATTAGTCGAGAATCCGAGACAACATATCCATTCGAGCAACCGCTGGAAATTATTCGATAAAACTCATCTACTTCGTGAATTATTCGAAGAACAAATATTTTTCTAAGTTGCCATTTTTTACTTTTCTGATTTAAGCGGTAAATCCAAGAAATTATAACTGTCGTCAATCGGAACACTAACCTGCTAAAAGATGGTTTAGGCGGACCATGTGGTATATCTGGAATGGTATCGCCATGAGGAATTTTCCGTATTTTTCTGCATTCTTTCCAGCTACGTTTCTGCATCACTGGAACATCCGCATAACCATCCAGTGCTTGACTGAAGCATTAGAAATCAAAGAAGCAAATTCAAACTACAAAGTTAAATTTTTTAATTCAAAATAATTCTTTCTGAGCAAGTTTAAATTAAACCAACTCTGACAAACAAAGTTTTATTGATCCTCTTGTCATGGTGGAGCACGTAATTTTCTATTTTGATGAAAAGTTTTTTATACATCAAAGTGCAAGAAGTACAAACATTTTTTAGCATAAATTGAAAGTAGGAAAAAACCGCTTCAAATATAAAAACTGTGAATGCCAAAAATATTTAAGAATTTCCAAAAAATGCTTGGCCTTTTTCAAAGTTTTAACAGTTTAAAACTTGATATTTCACCACCTTCTGCTTACAAAAGAAATAATTTGTTCACAGATGATATCATATTTTTTGGCTAAGCTGCAAAAATGCGGAAAAATAAAGCAAATCCAAGTTATCATTTTAAGAAAAATTAAGAATTATATGCAAAACGGATTGTTAGCCATATTTCAGAATATGTGTATTATCTTGACCCCATATTTACTAAACATTTGTCCTCGAAAATAAGAAGGATACCTTTCTTCCATCGCTTTATCGCTAAAAATCTATAATTAATGCTATTCTATGTTAAAACTATTATCTCATAGAGTAATTCCTAACAAACTGCTAGTAATAATCATTACAGACGAAATAAAGAAATGACTATAACTTACAACTTCTACTTTATGCCCTACAGTGAAGATGCTAAATATAATGTCCACTATAGAAACATATGAAACATTATGATCCTCATAAGCAGTTTCGTGCATCAAAGCGAAAGTAAAGCAGAAAAATATACTAAACCTTGTTAAATCGTCAACAGAAAAAGCTCGTGAATATGGCAACAGAGGTGGTGCTGGTACTTGAGGTGGTATGAAATTTGGAGGAATCGAGCCCATTTTTTTGAGTAACTTTTTCTGCTGCTTTTGCCATTTCCTGTACTGTTTGAGTGTTGGTGGTGGAACAGCAACAAAGGTTGGAAGCAATGTTGATGGCATTCCATGAGGCATCGGCGGTGGTGGTCCATCGAGAAGGAAAGGTTCATTGAGAGACAGACGAGAATTGGCCACTTTCCAATTCTGAAAAGTATATTGTTTTTAACAGAAGAATGTATCAATAATAAAACAATTATATATATATAATGTGGAGGTTAGTTTTAATTTTCGCTTTATTGATTATACATATATTTGTTTACATATCTATAACTAAAATCCATGAAAGATACGCAAATAATGTAAAACTCAAGTATCAAGTGTAAAAATTTCTCATGATCTATTATATGTACCGACAGACTAAATATGTTTATCTCGAGTGAGATTTGAAAACTGCCTGTGTCACAAAAAATGAGTCTGCTCATGAATTTCTGCCTGATTTTCCAACACTACTCGTACTATCTAGAATCTCTTTGATTATTATAGAATATAGGCAGACAGAAACAGTAGTATTTAGCATGGCTTTCCTTGGTTTGACCAAATCACACATCAAAAAAATTAGTCTATATTACACCTAGGTAATGCAAAAACCGTTTTTAAAATTAAGAAAGCGAATATAAACATATGAAGAGAAATTAATAATACCTTTATTTAAAAGTAAATGCTGAATAATGTCAAGAGCTCTGCTTATCAGAGTTGCAAATATAAGTCATTCTATAATTTTGTCTACAAAGGAATAATATATGATATATGTAACTATAATCAGCTTTTAGTTTCGTATTTTAATAATAATGATGCTTCTGTCACGTGAAGAGAACGATAATCATTATGAAAAATATTAAAACATCCCTGGTTGATCTGGGCATTAGGTTTATCATAAGAAATAATGAAAGCAGTAATTTTATATTCATTTTTAGTAAAGTGCGAGAGGGTACAAGTTTTTCCAGAATCATAGAATATCGGACTAATACTTCATTTTTCACAAGCAGAATGCTTTTCAATTTTATCTTCTCAACTTTTTCTATAAATGAATGTTCAGAACAAGTTCTAGTGATCAAAGATCTTTTTACTTTATCATCTCAATCACACATTAAATTTAAGTTAGGAAAAATGTTACCAAACCCAATACATCTATCATAGCTTCATTTAATGTTGAAACGAGTAATAAATAACTTTGACTACGAAACAGGCTACAGAAAGGTTGCTAGTGTGGGACAATGCAAGAAAAATGGAGTGTAATTGCAATAACCGGTTTTATTATATGGACAGAATTCAGGACAAAGAACCCGTGGCCATTGATCCTTAACTTTTAACCATCAATGACATTCGGAAAATAGCTGCAATTTAAAACTAAACTACTCCTTCTGTTAATTTTTTTTTCAAGAAAGTGCCGATTATGGAACACGTCAGATTTTAACTAACCAATGAGAGGTATGTGCTATATTTTAACCAAAATAAAATATCAAAAGAAAGAATTCAAGAGATCACAGTGAGCAGAGGAGTAACATTACTGAAATTACTAGAAAAAATATGTTCAGATAATATAAGGCAAGAACTGTTTAATTTATATCTTTCCTAATTACTAATTTGGTACAGTATTAATACTAACATTAGGTCGCCATCGTTCTGATTCGGTTGAAGTAGTCATTTGACCAGAGTCTGTACCATTATAATGATAGAGTGAATTGATCGACTGGTGAAAAGCTGCAGCTCCATAAGGTTGTGGGACAAAAGCAGTACAGAATTGAGCATTAGTATGTCTTGAAGGATTTCGCAAATTTCCTGTAGGTAATGGTGGAGGGGAGCCAACAAGATACGGAGATATTTGTGATGAAGAAGACTTGTTGCCCATTTGTTGAACCTTCGTAGTCCCTGCGTTGTATATGTTACCAGCGAGACAAACTGAATTAAGGTGGTTGTCGTTGAGGTGTATGTCCCACTGTGTTTCCACCCGTAAAGTGCCACTCCCTTTTCCCATTTACTCGAAAGGTTTGCGCACCATTCCTCCTTCCCTTTCCTTCTTCACATCTATCATAATATCTCTCTAGCAATGTGACACCGATTACAACCTACTACAATTCACCTTCATCTAACAAGACCAAACGGTTCACGTCTAATGCATTCCTCTCACCCTATCATCTATCCCTTCATTTACTGCATTTTCAAAAAAAAAAAATGAACTGAACAAGTTAACGCTATTGCTATTTACTGAGATGTAAGTATACTTACTTTTGTTTCTCTTTTTTTTCCCCGTAAACTATCAATAGGTAACTTACTGGAAACAGTTATTGAAGGCTGAAATTACTTAATATTGAACCACTTATTACTTTCATACATTTGTGTTGCGAAAAACTACCTAATGCTGTTTTCATGCTGAAAAAGATATCGCACTCTTGCGTTAGTATGACAGTTTCATAATGTAATGAAACATTTCAGCCACTGCTGCCAGCATGCAGTGTGTACCAACTTGCTATTACTGAATCTGAATTAAAATATGCATTGAAGATTATACATAAACACATAGACAACGCCTGTTACAATGGAAGTTCTTGTGAATTTTAATATTTCAGAATGATGGATTCATCTATTTGATGATCACATTTTTCCCTCATAAACATGGCTACAAGTAGCAGACATGTCCATAATATAAAATTCGATGTGTTCACAGTATGAAATATAACCTTATTGAAATACTGTCCATCAATTCAATATGTTCATTATGGCAATTTCAAGTCTTGGAATAATGATTATGAAGATGCGTAATGATCGTGTTTGCTTCATTGTCACTTTCATCTCTGGAGTAATTAATCAGTAATTACTGGTTTTATCTCAGCAGGATTCCTGTTTTATGTTTCCTGAGAATTATTTTAAGCAAGCCTTTAATGCTTTAAAAATTAAAAATAAATTAAGAGATGAATTTGTTTTTAATGATAACCTGTTCTTAGTAGGAATCGAAAAAGTGCAGAATTATGAATGATTTAAGCAACAAAATTGTAGTCAATTAAGAAATAATTAGACCTCTAATACCAAATATTTTTGGTCTCTTTTGTACTGGGAAGTAAGATAAAGTGTTAAATATTTTGAAACAGTTTTCAAATTTATTTTAAAGTAACATATTTTTCATGCCACATTTTTTTCCCTTTAATTTTAACAAAGAAGAAAAACTGTTTGTTTAGTACAGCATAATATTTGCTGCGTTTCTGAAGTCAGTTCTTAGAATGTCAAGACTGGGTGAGTTGATGAAGGTCAGGATGGAATGCAGAGATTGTGGACAGCATTGATTGTAGAAAGGTCACCCCTAGTTAATGGGTAAAGGTCAGTTTCAATAGGTCTGATATGCTGACAGTTATGGTAATGACCCTTAGGGACTCTCATTCATGAGTCATTAATATAAATACGACCCGCTTTCCCTTCCCTCAGCGTTTTTATATTCTTTCCGACTACCCTAATCATTTATTCTGAAAAAAAATGTGTTGATGACTATTTGGAGATTATGGTACATATCATTAGTATCAAGCTAATGTTAAGAGAGGACATCCCTTTGTAATAAAATCATATACTTCACATGCTAAGTTAGCATTATGTCAAGCATTTTTTCGGTTCTAATAATTATCTGTAACATTCAAATAATGACTCGTCATTTCCGCAGTTATTACGATTAAAAATAGGTAGTTGATTGCAGAATTGATCTTTAACAGTTGTAATTGTGAGCGCATTTTCATTGATGTGAAATGTCAATCTGTCGCACTTAATTTTTGGCTTTATGCTGCATTTTTAATTTGAAAAAAGACTGGCTATTCTTTTTTTTAAACATTTATAAACTGCAAAATTTTTCGTTTCTAGTGCTGAAATAAGCACATTGTTCTGAAAATGCGAAAATTATGTAAAGTATGTAAGCTAATATCACGTTATATATTTTCCTCATACGATCTACACGTATTGCGACTGCATACTTTAACTAAAAGGATGAAAGAAAGTTTTCATTTCTAGCTCGTTACTTTATAAATTTTAATTCGTCCCCGAAACTTCTATACGAGATTGTGTGAGCATATTAAACGCAATTCCCGTGTGCTATCAACATGAACGAAATCATTTAACGAATGAATGAATATCGAAATGATATGAAACAAAATAAAAACACCTTTTTGCTGAGAAATAGCTAATAAGTCTTTAATTTATTTTCGATAAAAAAAGAAAGGTTGCTAAGTAAGGATTGAAACAGCGTACTTTGTTGGTAGCCTACTCATTAAAGACAAAAAAGTGATAGCAAACACTCAGGAATGGTTGAAATAACATTCCTAATCATGTACTCGTGCACAATCATTATAACAATAATGGTTTAACACGCAAAAACTTGACAACTATTTATCATTTTCACTAGTTGATGAAAGTTTCTTCAGTTTTTAAAGAAGATAATATTTATTATCAAGGAAAAGAATTTATAAAGTTACGTTTCCAAAATATAACGAGGTTATTTAATCGTGATACAATCACTGTTACTTACGCTTCCATAGAAGGATGGAAAATAGATGATATTACATCATTTTCTGTCGTCATTGTCATTCTCCTCCATAATTTTGATCATTTTACAGTATGTTGTATTTCTTGACACACTTTGAAAAATAAATATGAAAAAAAGTGGACTAGAACTGGTCAAGGACAAAACATCACTTTATCAATAATTGTTTGATATTTTGCTTGGTATACTCATGATTGTTTTTGTTCATCATCAAAATAATCACATTCATTCAAATAATTTTGCAGTCTGTGGAGAAAAAAATAGAATTGTGTAGTTGAAAGTGAAGTCTAAGTAAGAAATGCCACTCATAAAATATATATCACGTTACACACTCAATGAATACTTGCGAAAATTGTCTGCCAATATTCATTCTTTGAAGTTTAACAATTAGAAACATCTAAGTACGTTTCATTGTACAAACACAATAATAATTTGCAAGAATACAATTTTGTCACTTCTAAAATATGCCAAACTTGTTTTTCATTTCATCATACCGCACCAAATATCTTGCTAATTAATCTTGAAATTTCGGTAACCAATAATAATTTCATTTAATTACTAATAATACAAATTTTTAAAAAAGTTGTAAAAATTTTAATATTTGATAGATAAATTTTTAAAGAAATCTGCATTCATTTATAAAAATTTCACTATGGCATTAATTTTTGTTAAAACAGAAGAAATAAATGACGGGTTCTCTTTGCACTTTGTTATTTCAACACTTTGCAAGTTACTGTAATAACATAATTCAATGTATTTCCTACAGAACAAAGATGCTTGATTTTATCGTAACTTGTTAGTGACTATTAATTTTTATAGTGCTTATAACAAAATAAAAAATCAGTTTTCAGAAGTAGGTATTTCAAAGAATCCTGTGAAATCAGAAATGTGAAAAACTGTTAAATTTATCAAGAATTTGAGAGAAAAAAGTGTACTTTTAAATCATGAAATCTTGTCTCTTATCTCATCTTCTCTCATTAAGTAAGCTTCTTTCAATGAATAAAAGTTTGATGGAATTAAAAAGCGATCAGGAATAAACTTTAATGCCCCGTTACAAACAGACTAATCAATCATGACCTTGATAAAGCGAAGTTATGTCTATAATTCTTTCTCTTTGCTACTTCACTTAATTCATTTTTGGATAGAACTTAATAAGCTAATAAGCAGTCAAGCATTAATACTTGCCATTATTATTTCTAAGTTTTGATGAAATTGAAATTTTAATTAAAATGCACAAATTCGTGATTCTTACTATACTGCAATAAATTATTTGTTTGGCACAAAATAAATGCAGTCAAATTTGCTTGTAAGTAGTCAAAAATTCGTTCTTTTGATCATAGTCAATTTTTATTTGTCTTTTTGGCAATAATAACTTGGCTAGCAATCGATAAATGATCATTTCCAGCACATTTTTGTAACATTCATTTTGAATTTATCAAAATTAATGCATTGAAAGCAGTGTTTGATTCTACAATATTTATGCCTGCAAACAAATAAATATGGCATTTTGGCATTATCAGTTGTTAATTTTTTATTATAATTTACTAACTGTTAGCATTTTCTTTGCATTCAAAAAACGTATATTGAAGTGCGACATTATCATTAATTGTCGCTAATATCAGAAAAAATAACTATGCGAATAAAAAAGTTAAAGCATATAAAAATTGATTGTATTTATTAGGAAATGAGCCTGTTTTAATGATTCAAATTACTGAAAAAAATATGTATATGTGATATTTGAACAATAACAATAAACGTAAAATGCGATTGTTACATATTTGAATATTTTTGATTAGAAAAAGACAGCACGATACCAATATTAAAAGTACAATACAAGCAAGCAAAGTGGTATATTACAAGTTATTTCTGTTCTTGATTTAGTTTAACAAAGAAAGATTTGTTCCCTGATATTTTTCAATCAAAATTAGATTTTCAATATGAAATAGATGCTAGATCTAGAAGCGACCTAATTTCTTAGCAATTTTGTATATCTTATCATTGAACATACAAAAATCACTAATACATTATATTCATTATAAACAATTATGATCAAAATACTGTTTTCAGTAGCAAATAATATGGGACAGGTAATGAGTAAACAATTGTAAAAAAATGACACTTCTGGATTTATCTAACTCAAGTAGATGACTAACTGATACTTAATCAACAACAAGCAACGTGTGACAAAATAAATACAGTGGAAGTTTTTTGCAAAGGATAGGTTTCATTGATAAGAAAAAAAATGATTGCTAGAGAACTGTGTTAATTGAAAATTTGGAACATTGCCAAATGGATTTTGATTATTAAGATAAATTTTCAATTTTTACAACTTTTAAATACTGATTTAGATAATTCTTGTTTAAAGACTGCAGGGAGAACATCGAATTCATTCATTATAAACAATTATGATTGAAATGGTGTTTTCAGTAGCATATGGCACCGAACAGTTTTATTTAAAGAAATTGGTTCTCTCCTCACACCTAATTGAATAAAATGTGAAGAATATTTTTTTATGGCTATGATTTTCATATTTTAATAATTTGTTTTCTGTATATCGCAGTGAAAGATTAAATGATAGTTTCAGTACAACAATTTCATATATAAAACCATTTTTCGATTAAACTTCGTTTGCATATATAATTTTCCAACTTGCAGCATTCACTATTAAACTTGTAAGGACTTGTGTGAATTACTATATTACGTTAGAAAGCTTAAAATATATGATGAAAAGCAATAAGAAGGTGAAGTCAAGAATGGATAAAAAATGAATAATTTTTGTAAGCACTTTTGCATCTGTAATAAACATGAAAGGTGATAAGTAATTGATAATATGATAGTAAATGTAAGTAAAATTGGATACAACTAAAAGCAAGTAAAAGAACAACAAAGGAATGGGATTAGAGATTTGACTGATTTCGAGTGGTTGCTAGAAAAACGAGTTAAGGCTTTTAATCGGCGCTAGTCGAAATCCAATACAAAGTAATTATTCTTCGAAAATGTCAAATGATATACAAATAGACCGAAAAAACTTTTCATTTAATCTTAGAGATGCAGTAAGGCCTGAAAAAGTAAATATCAGAATTACTTTAACTTTCAATTCTACTCGAGAAAAAAAATTAAATGAATTTTTTTTAAGTAAAATTAATTTTCTGTTTCTTTTCTTGGAACTAACTATCCATCCATTCATTCATCCTTTCATTTAAAACAATACTGTACTCTTCAGGCAATATTATCATATTATGAGTATACAATCAGCAATTTTTTGTCAGTTGCTGGAACCACTTACAAGTACATATTTTCAGTCATCAATATGTCAAAAGAGTAGAACATTGGTAATTTTGCTACATCATTTCCAGCAAATTTTTCAAATTCTTAATTCTGCTAGTTTCAGTTTTCACAGCAAAAAATTTTTTTCAATCAATCTTTAGCTACCAAATAGCATGCATGGACTTAATTCCAGATCACAGAATACTGCTACATTATGCTCATTGTTTTCAGTTGAAATTATATAAACTTTGGGGCATTTGTGATATGACTATTGAAAAAGCTATAGAAGTTTATGGTAGCAAATTAAATTTACATGAATGAGTAAAATTAGGCTAATTATAACACTTGTAAAAAGGATTGATTGTTGCATTCTTTAAAAAGGTAATGAATACTTTGCTGAATTGCAGAGATGTAAGATAACATCAATTTGCTGCTTATCATAAACTTCTGTTTTTTAAATTTATGAAGAAAGACAAGATTTTAAAGTATAACTGTAAGTTCGTGCTTTTACCTTAATTTAATTTCAAAAATATTTCCTAAAAGTTACTTAGCATTCAAAAAATTTGATAAATATACTTGAACATGCAAAAATTTGATTTGTGAATGAAAAGATAGACTTATTAAAAATTTTTATTTGATCTTTTTTTTTGTGCTATCAATACGATGTTGTGAAGTCTTAAGAGCTCAACAATTTACATAAATCTGCTTTTAAACAAATGGATAATGGGTTCAAAAACTAACTTTATTTTTCGTCTTTATTTTTTTTAGCATTTTTACCTGAAATGTAATTGTATGGTTTTCGTTAATTTCCTTCGTTATATTCAATTATGTTCTTTAACTACATAGGCTTGATAATTAGAGCATATATATATATATATATATATATATATATATATAT